>JAOXJP010242605.1:0-22998 GCA_025762735.1 Platanus orientalis | reverse complement strand
GTCCACAATGTTACTAACAAGGACTCACGTTGACTCAACGCATCGGCAACCTTATTCTACTAACCTGACTTGTGCTTCAGTGAAAATGAAAACTTTTGAATATAGGAAACCCACCTAACATGCATTCAGTTGATGTTATTCTGACTGTTAATGAATTTTAATACTTGGTGGTCAGTGAATAACACAAACTCACATTGAATTAAGAAATACTCTCAATGTTTTAAAGCACAAAAGACTACATAAAACTTCAATTCATATGTCAACCACTTCTTGCGTGCCTCACTAAGCTTTTCACTGTAGAATGTCATCGAGAGACCCTATTGTGACAGCACGGTACCTACCTCCACAATGGAAGCGTCACACTCTACATAGAAGAGCTTCTCAAAGCTCGAAAATGCTAAGACTGGTGTAGTAGACAACTTCTCCTTAATCAAAGTAAAACTCTGATCTACTTCTTCTCCCCACTGAAACTTCCCTTTCTTTATGCATTCATTGATGGGTGCAACAATACTACTGAAATCCCTGACAAACCTCCTATAGAAGGTTGCTAGCCTATGGAAGCTGCGAATTTCACTCACTATTTTAGGAGTTGGTCATTCAAGAATTGCTCTCGCCTTCTCCTCATCATCTCGAATGTCATCAACACTCACCACAAACCCCAGAAATAATAAACTGTCCGTCATGAAATTACAGTTCTTTAGATTGAGATACAGTTTATTTTCCTGCAATACTGTTAGAACCTCCCTCAAGTGTGTCACATGTTCAGTCTCAGTCCGACTATATATTAGGATGTCATCAAATTAAACAATGACAAATTTGTCAATAAAGAGTTTTAATACCTGATTCATCAGCCTCATGAAGGTATTCGGAGTGTTGGATAGTCCGAAAGGCATCACCAACCACTCATATAGACCCTCTTTGGTTTTGAACACAATCTTCTATTTGTCCCCAGACCTCACACGAATTTGGTGGTACCTACTTCGTAGGTCCAACTTTGTAAAAATCTTCGATCCATTCAACATATCTAACATGTCCTCTAGCCGTGGTATGGGAAACATGTATTTGATTATTATTTTGTTGATGGCTCAGCTATCTATGCACATGCGCTAGCTACCATCTTTCTTCGAAGTCAATAGAATGGGTAGAGCACAAGGACTTATGCTTTCCTGAATCAGCCCCTTTTATATAAGATCATCCACCTGCTCCTGCAAATTTGACTTTCTTTCAAACTCATCCGATAGTGTGGGAGATTAGGCAGGTTGGAACCTAGTACCAGGTCGATGTGGTGTTGTATGTCCCGCATCGGAGGTAAACCATGAGGTAGTTCTTCTAAAGTAAGCTCTTTAAACTCATCAAGCATTGGTTGCAATTTCTCTGAAATTGTAACTGGTTCTACTTGCACCACTCCTTGCACGACTAATACATGAATCTCCCATGTATCATCTACCTCTGCTCCAAAGTCTTTGTTTCCATAAAGGAGAAAAGATTTTTCCTCCACTTTTGAAGCTTCAAGTGAATCGTTCCTCCTAAGAGGTACTAAAGTATTTTTTTGTCCCCCTTTGTGGAATATATAAACATTGTCTCGACCCCTATGCGTGGCATCAACGTCAGATTACCATGGCCTCCCCAAGATCATATGGCAGGCATCCATCTCCACCACATCGCACATAATATCATCAAGATAAGTTTTACCAATGGAGAAAGAGAAACAACAAGTACACATTACCTTTGATTCGACATCCTTCTTAATCCACCCAATACTATACGGCGAGGAATATTTCTCTGTCTTCAGGCTAAGTTTCGAAACCATGGCTTGAGACACAATATTCTCAATGCTGCTACTATCAATGATGACATCACAGACCTTCTAGTTGATAGTGCATCTAGTCTTGAAAATATTATACCTCTATGGGTGTCCCTCTCGCTTTGGTGCTAATAATAATCTTCTCACCACAAGAAAGTGTGAGAAGAGATCTTTATCATCTGGCTCAGTCACACCATGGTCGTTATCCTCTGCTTCTTCATCCTCTGTCTGCTCTTCCTCATCAACCTTGTCGCCCTTCACTAGGTTCGTCATTCTCCTTTGTGGACACTGGTTTGAACAATGCCCAAGCACTCCACATCGATAACACTTGTCCACTATGGGTCGCTCATAAGGATTCGGATTTCGTGCTGTGTTTGCTATCGGACCACTACTGCTGCTCACTTCTCGATTCATAGCAACTGGTGGTGGTGAAGTCACAGGCTATTTTTTCTTATTCAACGTAGTGCGTAAAGATTCGAGGGAACCTCTGTTTGGTACCTGATTCCTCGTATGGGTTCGATCCAGTTGTGTTTCTGCTCTTGTTGCCGAGTTAATAGCCTCTACAATAAAGAATATGGCTTGTAGGGACACTCGATCCTAGATGGCCACACGTAATCCTCTAATAAACCATACAACCTGTTGTGCTTCAGTTTCTAATAATTCATTGCGTGCTTGGAGTCGCTAAAATTCCTCCGTATATGGCGCCATAGTTTGACTTCCCTGCCTACAGTTTTGATACTGTTGGAAAAGTGTCTGCTCATAATCTGGTGGTAAAAACCTGGCCCGCAGCATGCACTTCATCTTCAGTCAAGATCGGACCGGCGCTTTTCCTTGTCTTGTGTGATTAAGTCGAGTTTGCTCCCACTAGTCAGATGCCCCCCCAGTTAACTTATAGGTACTAGTTTGACATTTTTCTCTTCCTGAACCTCCATGTAATCAAAGAACCTCTCCACACTGGCTTGTCAATCAAGGAAATCTTCAATGTGAAGATAACCATCAAAACTGGGTAGGTCCATCTTCATCTAATATTCACCTTGATCCCCTCGACCACCATATCTCCTAAAGCCTTGACCTCCACGGCCATCATGACCTCTAAATCTCTGGTCTCTTCGTCCATGATTATCTCCTTCAGCATACTATTTTTCGTCACTGGACGGTTCTTCATAGATTCGTTGTCTATTTTGTTGATTTGGAATACGATCATGATGGGATTGATAACTGTCGTGATTCTTATCATCTCCACGAAGCTGAGTAACTTTCAACGTTAACCTAGTGATTGTTGTTTGCAAATCACATAATACTTGTTGGTTGTCACGTTGAAATTTTTTTAAGTCGGCTCTCGAAAGAGCCACTCCCTCACGAGCACCATCGCCAGAGAGGTTGCCATCATTTTGTGAGTTAACTATCGAACCCAAGCTTGTTGACTAGGTTCTGATACCAACTGACGCAGCGGAATAGCAAGGAGAAGAACACGTCGTTCTCATTTGTTGGGAAAAACCCTAAACTTCACTAAGGAAGATAAACTCGCTCTGAAACTTTTATTAATTGAGAAAATTGAATTGCCTTGAATGCTACAATGCTTTAAATAGAGAAAAGAAACCCTAATTCATGTTATGCACGAAATTAGGCTAATTTGGTAAATTTTACCAAAAATAGAAAAATCAAGATACTAACAAAATCAAATACTACTATCACTAAGAAACATCCCAGAACAAACGGGATCTTATTATGACTTTTAAATAGAAAGTTATAGTGAAGAAAAAAATTACTAAAAATAGTAAAAACGTTGATTTGAAGGCCTTAACGAAGGAATTTATGCAAAAAGTGGCAGTGATCATGGCAAGGCAATGAGTTTTGATCCTTGCGATATTTCGCTTGAACTCACCAAATTTCACCCAATTCTATTCTTGGGGCTCATGATTTTCTACTAGTACTTTTTGCCCTTCTTGTGTGTAAACTTTTGTCGATCCCTTTATTCAAGGAAAGCTTGTGCTGTATGTTCTACATCATATAACCAATCATTAATTTCTCTGCAGTAATAGCCTTTTTTTTCAACTTAGAATGGGGAAACACAAACAGGAGAAAACTAAAAAAATATTATTCCAACACTACTAAGAGACTAAAATTTTCATCCTCTTTATTTTTAGACCTGACATATGTCCCATACAAAAATGAAACTATTTAAAATAGTCATTCATCATGCTCTTTTATAAAATGGAACAAATGTTATGTGACCATATGTGACGTGCACCAGACCGGTACCTGATTTGCTTTAAATATGGTGCCTTATTTTGGACACTTACTTTTTTTGACACTTTTAACCTTGTACATATCACATGTCAGCCCATGGTATTATCACACATTTAGTTACATTAATCTTGGTCATAAAAAAAAAATCAAAAATCAAAAATATGTGGCAATGGTTTCATCAAGCTATCATCCATATGATGGGAATCAGCATAACATTCATATCAGCTTCGTATTAACATAAATGCCTCCACTTTCAATCCAACTATTAAGTATTCATGTTTCTTATGAACCAGTTTTAAATCTCTATAGACTCATATGGGAATCATAAGTGGTGCCTCATAAAGGTGAAATTCCTCCCTTCACAATTAAAAGCTGCTTAAGGAGAACGTAAGCTGTCAATGTCTTCGTTAGCCACAATTAAAACATATTATAATTATTTTCTAAGCCTTTTTTATAAATAAATAATAGTAATAATAATAATAATAACAATATGTGGTTACACTACCATCAAGTTGTCATAGAATTCATATCCATTTTGTATTAACATAAATGCCATTCAATTTTGATCCAACTGTTAACAACCTTGATAACACCTATACATGCTTTATGTGAATCAGCTTTAAATCTCTCTAGTCTCACATGGGTAATATATGTAGTGTCTTCAAAAAAAAAAATTCCTTCTACATTTAAAGCTTTTTTCAGGAGTAGGTCATTTGTTCATGTCTTTTTTCTATTGCATTTTATTTTATCGTAACACATTCTGTTATATATCAACCTGGCTGCCGACAAACACCTAGAAACAATGAAATAATGCCAACTTTTGTACTAGAATCCATTTTTAAGGCTGTCTGAACCTCCACCACAATTTATATGACCAAGCATATGATGAAACATTTCTAAAGATACTTGTACTGGTTTCCCAATATTTCTGTCAAAAAGGTGTTTACACTGGTTGATTAATCACTATATTTGCTAATTTTTTAAAATATATGTCTCGCCGTTATTAAACTGTACCTTAATGTTTTCATTATTTTTTAAATTATTTATTTAGGCTGCGTTTGATGGTCATTTATAATGAAATCATTTCATTTGAATTTCCTAAGGCTTTTGTAACCACAACAGATGGTTTGTAATGAACTTATTCAGATTTACACGATTTGCTCTTAATAACATTCAGTCATGTTATTTAATAGAAAAACCAAAGATGATTACATTTTTAATTGTAGTCAACAAATCAGTAGAAATTTGAATGAGTTCATTATGAACCATCACCTCATGGCTACAAATGCCTTGAGAAACTCAAATGAAATTATTACATTACAGGTGGCTGCCAAACAGGCTATTATAGAAGATGGAATACCTAATGAATGAACCATCAAACCACCATTGAACCGCTAGAACCTCTAACGCTCAGCCTTTATTAAGTAGGTAAAAAGAAGGTAAGGCATTCATTCACTAACTTAACTTGATGGAGTTCAGGGCCAAACCATAATAATTTGCTCTTCCCAAACACTCTGAACGAGATATTAAAAATAAAAAAAAACTGGTGAACGAGGACATTAAGTAGCAGTGGTATGCAGGGAGGATTTTGAGAAGTAATGGCTCCCTGCGGTTATGGATTAATGGGCCGAACTAACCAGCCCTTTCTGAACTCGTAAAGGGCTTCACTTTGAGAGGCCCAATGGGTTGGGTTTGGGCTTATCTGCAGGGAAGCTAAATAATGGCTGGCTCGTTAAAAGCCTACCTGCGTTAGTGTTGTTGAGACTTCAGAGTTATTGGTCCTGTTATGAACTGATGTGTGTACGTCTATATAGCTATATATAGCTATATTCGGTTTGGAGAATAATTGTTTAGGTAACAATCTTTAGTCTCTTAACTATGATTAGAGAAGTATCTTTTTCCTTAAGATTTTAGTTTTCCTTGGGGAAGATGCATTTTAGAAAAGTGAGTGCTTAAGACATTCTTTCAATAATTACTTTTAATGAATACACCAGTTTGAAATCCAGCTAAAACTACCCAAACCATGAAAGACATTCTCCTTTTAAGTGTTCAAAACCTCTTCTTTGACCAAAATGCCCCTGAATAAAAAATGTACCTCATGTTAGCTTATGGAAAGAGTTTAAAAAACATAGCTGTAAGACTGTCAATTGAGTCAGGCTATCCCGAAGCCTCATTTGGCCAACCCCAAATACTTTAGGTTGGGCAAGCTGAGCTTTGGGATGGGATGGGTTTGGACCCAAGCACTAGGTCCAATGGGCTCAGGTCCAAGCTTTTTTAGTATGAAGCCAACCTGGCCTAGCCCAAAGTTTGTATATAATAAGAGGCCCGAAGGTCAGCCCAAAACTAGTAAGTCCTACTTTTTTAGTTTGAGTGACCTTGGCTCAAAGCCCATCTTGAAGTATATACATTCAAAATGATTTATTTTATAAATTAAATTTTTAAAGACCATGGGCCCCAACTCAATTTGATATGTTTCATAAATTTGATTTTTAAAATCCATGGATCCTAATTTAATCTAAATTTCTAAGCAGTTCTTAACTTAGGACCCGCCGGATTTATTACATCAAGTTGAGCTTGGGTAGAAGGTACCGGGGGCCATACATTTTACTTCAGTCTGGGCTCAAGTTGGCCTTGGCCAAGCCCAACCCGATCCAATTGACACCCCTAATAACTAGTTTTTCTTCTTGAGTGATCTTCATGGTGGATGAAGTACATTAAAATCTCAACGAGAATGGACATAATGTCTTCACAGCAATCATTGGAGAACTGAAGGCCATATAGAACCCAAGCATAGCGCCTGCAAAACTTTGGTGCCTAACTCGGAAGACCTGAGAATCCTTGGAGATAGCCCATAGAATCTTAAAGCCACCCACCAGACAAAGAACAAACAAAATGGGGCTGATTGAGATATTAGAATATTTGTGTATCCAAATAGTGGAAAGAGATTTTTGAATTCCAATTCCCTCCATACATATATGTATCCAAATCTAGAATTCTAAATCTACAAATTCCAATTCTACATAATTGGAATTCCAATGCCAATTCCAATTCTATGAATCCAAACGCAACCAAAATGTCTCCATTTGAAATGTCAAGTTTACACCAAGCTCACTTAATTTCATTGACCTTGGGTTTTGTTTTCATGGCTTTTTCCAAAATATTCAAAAGGCTCTCATTTATTTTCAAAATATGATTCAGAAATCTCGACTGCATGGAAAATCCTGGTCTCTATCTAGTCGATAGAGTCAACCCCAAGACAATTGGATTTTCTCCCACCTTAAAACCATAATCAATCTAACATCGATAGTTCATCCCCTTAACATGAATCTTAAGTTCCACACCTCAACTACAGGGTTTGTCCTTTAACCAAAAAAACAGCATTGTCAGTATAGTCAAGTGTTTCACATCTAAAAGACTCGAACATCTATTTAAGATAATATATAATCGTGTCAGTGTATTAACGTCCAAGGTGGTGCCTATCACACCTCTGCATGCAAATGACCTACTAGTGGATTGGATTTAAGGACCTTAAACGTCCAATCCACAAAGGGTTGGAACTTGGATGAATGAAAAGAAAACGCTCAAGGGGAACAATGGAAAGGTCAGTTTGACTTAGTATAGTTCTCCCAAATTGGACGTCAACTAGAGAACCATTGTTATAAGAGTGAAAACACCAGGGCAGTGTATCTCAAGCAACACCTATTTTAGAACTTTGATCGCTTTCTTGTATTCTGAGAGAGAGTTCAAACTACGATGTTGAAAAGGTATCCTCGATACAAATTCAAATGAAGATGATAGCCGTTACAGAAATTTCTGGGTGCATGAAAGATGGCAATCAGCAATTCGATCCTTTTAACACTGTACACCTACCAACCTCTGACCAAAGAAACAAAATTAACTTGATCTTCCGAGACAATAAATTAGAAATAAGTTGTGCAATCCAACCCTCAACTCCCTTTTCATTTGAATGCATGACATCCGATAACTTGAACAAATCCTCACTTCAAAGATGAGCACATTGTCAATGCATTAATCATACCTAAACTCACCATTACCCAAGCTTTACTCTTTAATAATATGCCCGCCGTGGTGGATATGCTGCATTGCTAGGGTACCCATAAACACCACCAGCACCACCACCCTGCATGTAAAAAGACATAAATATCATACATGAACTAGGTGGGTGCATTAATATCAACATGCAAATCTGAGACTATATGTATATAAGAGAGAGAGAGAGAGAGAGAGAGAGAGGGACCTCATATCCAGCATAGCTTGAGTAACGAGGAACATAAGAAGGTGGGGCCACTGATCCTGCAGCAACTGCACAAAGGCAGTAAAGCTCGTCAAAACAAGACCGACTAACCAAATTTATTACGAGACCGGTCTAACTCCACCAGAAAATTTATTTTAGGACTAATATCCTGAATTTAGTTCATCTATAGTAATGATCAGATATGAAAGTAAATAAAATAAGTCATAATCCAAATAGACTTAATATATATAATAAAGAAAGAATACGAGGTACTGCCAGAATTTTTGCATGTGCATAATAAAAGATCAAACCCAATGCAACACACACAAAGAAAGAAAGAACATGCTGCTTACAAATCCAAAGTAACCATAAAAGAAAAAGTAATATAAGCTGATAATAATGCATCAAAAATTCACTAATACATTTATTTTGTGAGTAGCCTGGAAAAGAAAAATTACTGTGTCATATGATTTCTGTTCACAATTACATCCATTTTAATGTTAGTATTAGTCATTTCCACTTTCATAAACATTAAACATGGTTGCTAAAGAAATTTAAAGAAGGGGGTGGGTGTCAAAATGGTAAGAATGAACACTTCAAAAATCTAGGAGAACCAACAAAACCAACATGAACTGGATTCAAGTTGTTACCTCCTCCATAAGTAGCACCACTGCTCCCTTGACCACTGAAGCCAACGGTTCTGTTGACAAGCAAATCATTAAACACCAGTCAAAGAAGAATTTAAAAGTTCAAATAAAAAATGTGAAGCCAGAACAAGGCAAACCTTCTTGGCCCATAACCATGTGGATCCCTGCCTTGTTTACTAATACCAGGTTCAACATACCCAGCATGAGGTTCCTGAAAAGCATCATTATGCAGGATCAAACCAACATGCAACATTCAACTAGGAAACTGAAGTGTGAAAGAAAGAATTTACCATATCTGAATAGCTTCGTTTGGATCCAGAAGCTGCACCATAAGCATGACCCTGATAACTAGAGGCAGATGCAGCATAAACCTGTGCATATGGATTACCATATGTAGCAGAAGCTGCAACAAAGTTTGGCCTTGCTCTCCCATGATGAGACTTGTTCCTTCGGTTCCCAGAATCATTGGTTGCCCTACCATGTGTATTGCCTACAGATTCACAAGCAGAATCATTATTGCCAAGATCCCTATATAACAGAATCTAGAACAGATAAACAACCAAACAAAATATGAATTGATTATAGCACTTAAGTGTGTACAAATACCTCGGGCTCTCTTTGATGACTGCCCACTGTAACCAGTGTCCATGTCTCTCCTACCACGCTTCTCACCTTTAGCAGGTTTTCCCTTACTCTGGTGGTTTGCTCTTTCCGACCTAGATGGTGCCCTGGCACCTTGACCTCCAGTGAGATTGCCTTGGGGTTTAGATGGTTTGCCTCCCTTAGCCTTTTTAGACCTGGAAAGAACCTTCCCCTTACCTCCAACCCCTTTACCCTTCATCTTTGATGGCTCAGTTTCTTCCACCTTCTCACCCTCTTTCTTCACCTTGAAACCACCTCGAGCATGTTTTGCCTGCCGGCCCTTATTCTGAGGCTTTGCAAGATTAGCTTTGACCTGAGACAAGAAGTGACTTAAGATCATATTACTTGATATTCAACACAAATCTTAGGGCTGGGGCATGATTACCTTGACGTCGCCTTCTCCAACCTGAGCATTATTGATCCCCTCCACGCAAGCTAGCGCACTTTCTCGAGAGGTAAATGCAACAAAACCAAAGTCTTTCCGTTTCTTCCCAAGATTCCGAGATAACTGAACCTTCTCTATTTCACCATACTGTTTGCAAAGCTCCTTCACCTTCTCTTCATCCCAAGAATCAGTCAGGCCTTCAATGAATACAGTCTTCACCTACATCAAGACAAAAGATGAGTTGTTTCTTGCACTCCTCTGGATAAAATCAAACAGTTATATGAAGCACTTGCAGCAATTTCCTAAGCAAATGCTAAGTAAATCTTGTGCTCTTCGAGAAACCTAATGTATTTTCCACAGAAGATTCCCCATGTCTCCCATGCCTTGTTCATACACACAGCATATGTGCTCATGATTAAATAATTCTCCAGGCCTTGCACTATAACAATAGCATATGAACCATAGTACATAAGATTTTAGCAGTCCTACATTCCTGACTATCAGACACATTGACTTTTCTTGACCTTTCATCTAGTATTTTATTTGCATGTACCAAGCGATTTATAATTTAGTTCTTGATCAGATGGCTCTACAATCTGCATCATTTAGCCCAGGACAGTCCAGCGTTATCACAAACTGACAATTAAATTAAATGATTTGCACGACTTCTAAATGAAAGAAGAAAAGCCAGAAGTAATTGAGATAGGGTCTAATATGAGGTCGTAGGATTTGGAGAATAGAATGGTCGATTGGGCTGAAATAGTTACTTGTCGTGTCAAATAGATGTAGGAGGAAACCAACTTCTTGGATTAGCCTAGATCCCAGACCTCTCCTGCTAGAGAAACAGCACCTCCAACATCTAGAATTCTGTAACAAGTTTCGACTCAAAAAAAAAAAAAAACAAAACAAAACAAAACTATAATCAACTGATTTGAGAAAAAGTAGAAACACATACATGTAAGGGTAAGGGCATAACCATCCAGCCATTTCCCACTTACAGTAAGACTCAAACGACAGTAAATCAACTCAAACTAAAAAAAGACTTCCAATGTTAACTTGGCTTTTTTCTGGTAAATAGGCTTATTTAGATTCTAAATTTATTTTTATGATATTTAGATTCTAAATATTTAACTCAGGTTACTATGCATGATAAATTTTGTTTGACTTTTAGGACTTTCCAACTCAGTGTTTGGATTTTAGAATCCGATTTTGGCCATAATCAATTCTGAGCCACAAAAATCGTGTTTGTTTTGGATTCTATAATCAGATTTGGCTAGAATCAAAATCAGAATCTCAACATGAACTGGACCCCCTCCCTCCCTCACTTATTCACAAAAATCGTGTTTGTTTTGGATTCTATAATCGGATTTTGCTAGAATCAAAATCGGAATCTCAACATGAACTGGACTCCCTCCCTCTCAAAAGATTGGGGTTTTCCTTGTCCATGGATTGGAGGAACAATTTATAAATTCTTCTATATGTTGGTTGCTGTCCTCATACACTAATTTTTTGTTTATATGAAGGACAAATAGAGTATTGTTCGGATACTTTCGGATATCATTTTGTTTTGGTTTTGATCCATCGATAATTTTTTCTACATATCTGTTGGACCAGTGCTTATCAATTGAAGTTATAGTCTTTTCAAAAACAAATCATCATCCAAAATCAGGTAACCAAATGGGATTATGGATTCTCACAATCCAATTCTAAAATCCGATTATGAGAATCAGTAATCGGATACTAAAATCCGAACCAAACACCCCCTAAGACATCTAGAAAATTTCTTTAGTAACTCAAACTTTTAAACTTAAAAAAATATTAAGATTTCAAAACCATATAAAATAACTACTAAATCCCAAGTCAACTAAGAAGATTGAAGAAAGAGCAAAAAATAACTCAACACAAAGAAAGAAACCAAAGTTTCTCAAATTTACAGAAATGCCACTGGTGTAGTACCTTAGCTGCCCCTATGAATTGGGATCAGCTACCATGAGATTGGGTTAGTGGGACCCAGTGGTGGTTGTGCCGGGCCCATCGGAGTTACCTCTAACCTAGGTTTCTTTAAAATGGATGAACACTAGACTCCTTAGATGCTGATTCTCATGAATCCTCACCGGCTTGGAAAAACTCAGCTCTATTGAGTTGAATTCTGACCTTATAGAAACAAGTTGACCATCAAGAATATTTTGATGCCAAATGAGAAACAGTCCATACTCAAATTTTATAGGCTTATGCAGGGGTATTTTGGGTAATTGGGTATAACATTTACGTATGGTAATAATTGTTTATTTTGTCAGTTTTATATTAATCTGCATTAGTTCCTTATTAGTTAGTTTGAGAGTTTCTATATATTTCTAGGTAGATAATGTTTTATTTTTTAAAAAAAAGTGAAAGATCTATTTCCATCACTTTTCTTAAGGCCCTATTTGGGAGGTCAAAACTTACCGTTTGATAAGATTTTGTGTCATTTGAAAGGTTATTCAGTTACCATTCCAACGAGTCCAAGATCTTGAGATTCCAATGTGATTTGAGAAATATATGACCAAAATACCAGCAAGGTATCACTTTCGGATAGTAACTAGCTATTTTAGATTTTTTTTTTTTTTGGATGAATATTTTAGAGTTTTTCTTTTTTTTTTTACGAAGTCTTGTTAGAATGGGATTTGAGAAGCCTGGAATATAAAAGCAATATATATGCTTTGTAACACAGAATTTAATGAATTTTTTGAATGACAGTAAAATGAAACAAATTGTTAAATCTCTTGGATGTGACTGCCTCCAACCCAAAGAGTGAGTGCTTCGGCAACAATTAATGTGATTCTAGTTGATTATCTTCTTCCTCAGTTTGTTTTTCAAATTCTTTATTTTACTGCAGATTTCTTTTCTATAGCATTTGTTCTTAATCAATAGCTTGTCAAAAGTTTTATCATAATTCAAACATATTCCTTCATAATCTTGGTTTAAAGTATCGCGCAATACGTACCAATATTGTGGGTTGGGAGGACGAAACGTGACAGGTAATCAAAATCTCCCTAAAAAATCCCACATATCGCGGCACGTGCCGTACGTATCGCAAGATGCATGGGAATTTCTCAGCCAAAACAACCTTAAAATGCCTGAGAGACGCAAGATGACCCATATCGTGTCTCGCGTCTCCCGAGCCTTATCACCAACTGAAAAAACCCTTCAAAAATCCTCTTTTTTTTTGTGATTCTTTGTAGATTTAGCTTATTAAAGCAAAATCTAGGACTCCGCTTGAGTCCATTTCGATTGAAAAGCTTCATTTGAACCGGATCGAATGATTGAAGTCGAAACCCAAATTTCGTCAAGAACTTCAATAAGTTCTCCATTTTTGCTCAAATTTTTCTAAATTTTTTATATGTTATGCATATGTGATAGGTATACACATTCATGGAGTTAAAAATAATTTTCAAATTTTCAAAAAAATTGAAAAAACAATAATGAAAATTCAAAAAATCATACCAAATGTGTATTGTTTGGTCTAATTTTGTATATGACATACTACGGCCCATTTGCACATAATATGTCAATTTGGAAGGTTTCTGAAAAATAAAATATTCTTTGTATTTATTTAATAATTAAATAATTCCAAAAGCTGCCAAAATTTTTGAAAAAAATACAAGAAGCATATTAGATCGCATTGATTCTCTTAATTCTACTATGTTTTCTGTATTTTTCTTATATTTTTTATAAAAAATTAAATTTAAAAAAAAATCAGAAAATTACATCAAACATGTAGAACATTTTGAAACAATGTATGTTTCTGTATGTTCTATTTAGCTACATATGTTATATTGTAATTGTATTTCTATAATTTCTTTATTATCTGAAGAATTATGCATATGCCTCGTTGGTCGCACAACCAAGAGGATGATATTTGGTGGCAGCATTGTATTATGATTGGTGGGGATAAATGAAACAAAATGAAATTATTATGAGAAGAGATGCAAGTGGTGGGATAACCTGACTAAAACAGCATCTAACTAGTGGGAAACATAGAGGGGTATCACACTGTGAGCGTGTCCCACCCCTAGTTAGGAGATCGATGAGTGATACTTGGCCAAAAAAGAGATGGATAAAAAAATATGGAAAAGGATGCAGCATTGAGGGGAGCCACATTAGAGGGTTTATAGGGATATGTAGATGTTGATACCGATGATGATGATGATG
The DNA here is from genome assembly GCA_025762735.1 of Platanus orientalis. NCBI lineage: Eukaryota > Viridiplantae > Streptophyta > Magnoliopsida > Proteales > Platanaceae > Platanus > Platanus orientalis. The sequence goes on along the minus strand of JAOXJP010242605.1, from coordinate 8,824 downwards.
GGTTACAATATAATACCCCAATGATTGTGAGACAAGCGCAAAAGCAAACAATATAGGCTTGCAATGAGGCAAGCTTGGCATATCAGCATGAGAGAACAAATTCAACGTATGCCTTGTTCTAGGCCTGATTTTAGGCCTTCTACGTATGAGGGAGGGGGTAGTAGTAGTAAGAGACCTAGTAGGGGCTCTGGTGGCAACAGCAATAGGTGGTGGGATAGGTAGTGTCAGTTGTGGGAATCGTGGGATCAGTCGAGCTGCTAGTATGAGGGATCAGCGTACCACCACTCTCATTGATCCTAGTTTGTACCCCTCTCAAGAACCCAAGCAGAGTAGGATAAAGGAAATGTGGGAGAATAAGAGAGTAGGTAGGCCAAGCATATTCAAAATTTTCGTTCTTTCATGGCATTGCAGACAATGCAACTATAGGACCTCCCCTTCAGAATTTGATAGATCAGGCAGCAAAGGTAGGGCTTGGATTATGTGAGAACGAATCTCGTGAGAACCGTGAAAACGGCAGCAGAGGGGCTGACGCATCAGTACCGAAAAGTGATTTGCACTTTTTAGGGGGCACTTGTCATTTTTCGGCGCTGATGTGTCCGTACCCTGATGCCGTTTTCACAGTTTTCACAAGATTCGTTCTCACCTAATTTTTAGTGGCAAAGATATGGTTGGGAGTGAAGGCACCCACTACATATGAAGTGATGGGAAAGTATCTAAACCATGAAAAAAAACTCTTTGATGATTATATAGGTTCCTTAAATAAAAAATGGCCAGAGGGTGACCATCATGTGTGACGGTTGGATTGGTCCTACAAGATAGTCAAACATTAATTTTATGGTTTACTATGATGGAATCACCGTGTTTTTGAAATCTATGGAGGCAAATAATGTTATCAAAGATTACAAATACAAATGTGGCTTATTAGGAATGTTATTAAGGAGGTTGGAAGAAAAAAAAACGTGGTCCAAATAGTTACAAATAGTGGCAGCAATTTCAAGAAAGCCAGAGGGAATTAAATGGAAAAATAAACCTATTTTGGACCCCATGTGCAGCCCATTGCACAGACCTCATGCTTAAGGACATGTGGAAGAAGGATTGATGTCCTCATCAATGCTAGGATGCCTCTTAGGCAATACCAACGTAGGAGGAGAGCTTTATTGCCCATATGATTTGATTAAACATGTGGGTCCCACATGTTTTGGGTGGGCCCTTGAGTGCCACATGTCATACTTTTGTTGGGTGTTATTTGAGTTATGTTAGAGAGATGTTTGATACCCTTTATTATGGTTATTTTATGTTTTGGGGGCTGTTTTTGTAATTTTCAGATTTAAGGACATGGAGGGTATTTTCATTATTGTTTTTGGGTATAGTAGGAAGCCCTCTAGAGAGCTGTCAAGTATGCATATTAGAGGGGATTTTTTTTTTATTTCTTTCCTCCTTATTTTAGTAGTTGCCTTTTATGAGTTATTTCCTTAGTTTGTACATATTAACAGGGCAACTCGTGGGCTATAAATTAAACCCATACCCAGTTTTGGCACTGAAGATTGAATAAAGAATTCTGGTATTTTATGCTTACACGCATGGAGTGTTTTCTCTCTCTCTCTCTAAGATTTCCCTCTCTTAGACCCTAAGTGTGATTGCTTAGGTTTGAAGTTGGTGATTTCTTCCAAGATGTACTTCTCTACATCTCTTAATATTCTTCTTCTTTATTACTTTTTCTTTGGTTTTCTTGAATAAGCTTGCTATCCACAGTCAAAAGCCCATCCCCCTAAGCCTTTTACCACCTCCTTACTCTTCCCCTTTGCTCCCTAATCTTATCTATGCCAGCCAGCCACCCCTAACCTCATTTCCCTTGCTTTATGTTATCCCCAACCATCAAACCCCTCACCCATACCATTTGGCCACCCTTCAAAACCCAGAAAATTCTTTAAGATTTACATAGAAGCCTATATAATCTAACTGCCAGAATTTTTCCAGCATTCGATTCATGGAGTTTTCATCTAAGAAACACCTTCACTCCTATGATATACCCTGCGGCTCCCATAGGGAATCTTTTCTAGAAGTTTGGCTGAAATCTACCAATATACAAAGGTAAATGGAGCTAATAAGCACAGAACTGTGAAGACTAGGTAAATTGTTCTAGTGAAGTCTTCCAGCTTGTACTGCACCAAACTTGGTATCAAAGCCAAGTTCCAACTATTTCCACTTCGTTGGAGTCCTTAGAAAATTCAGACAACCTAGTACATCATAGTACACAACTTCTAGTGTGTGATTACTTCCTGTGGGGCATACTTTATCATAGCCATTTTAGGGCTGAATGTGTTTATCTCTGACCATATTTTGTACTCTATTATTGCTGAAGCCTTCCGGTTTGTACTGCATCAAATTTGGTATCAGAGCCAGGTCCCAACTACTTCCACTTAGTTGGAGTCCTTGGAAAGTCCAGACAACCTAATACATCAGATTACACAACTTCTAGTGTGTGATTACTTCCTGTGGAGCATACTTTATCACAGCAGTTTTAGGGCTGAATGTGTTCATCTCTGACCATATTCTGTACTCTATTATTGCTCTTGAGACTGCTCTTTAGAACCATGATCTTCTACACCTACAACAGTGGTATTTAAAGATAGGTTGGGAATCATATCAACTATTCTATGTTGATGTTTACCATTGCTGATTGTGTTGCTACTGTTCTTGAGGATTTTCTGAGTTAAAGAAGTAATCTCCTTGGCTGCATGTCCACAACAATACCTGAATAAGTTTCTACTGCTGTAATTGAAGAGGCAATGATATACCATTAACAGAAACTTGCAACATCTTCAGTGGAAATCTCCTGTTGTTTGAAAATCAATACTGGGAAGGTTTAATTGAGGCCTGCTGAATTGTTGCTGCTGGTTCAAGAACCTGATGACCACAGGCTGCTGCCAAACTTCTTTATTCCGCATATCAGGAGCCTAAGTGCTGACCTGTACAAGAGCTACCCTTGAAAGGAAGACTAATTGACAGTTGGGACTAATGTTCTAGTGTGCATCTACTGCTGCTGGCTGCTATGCCTACTCCTTTTATTGACTATTGCCGCTGGCTGCTTTGGGACAAATAATGAAGCTTATTGTTGGTCTGCATGTTAGAAGCCAACATATCCAGGTGATATCCTCCCATCTTACTACTACCCATCATACTTCCTGGCTGATTTTCCTCTTTGTTTCCTACTTCTTGAGCTTGAAACTTGCTACCATCTGTTATCCTTCAGTTCCTATATCGTTTGAATCATCATATGCCTTACTAGTCCACCTCCTGACCTCTTGACTGAAAACATGCACCCATACTTCGCTGCCCTGTTGTTTCCAGCCCTATAACTAGGTCCAATACATGATGTATGGATTGATTTTAGAACATTAGCAAATCTGAAAATTGCATTACTAACTCTTACTTGACTTAGTAGTTCTATTTTGGCTTCAAGTTAATCTATAACTTGGTACTTGCTGAAATAATTGTGTGCTTGATTTGAGGGTCAGAATCTTGTTTCTTTTGCTTACTTGTCTTAACATAATTGCTTTACATCTCCTCTCCATTATTGCATCATATCCTGACCTGTTTTCATCTTAGGTGCTTCTTAGGATCATTGCATTATTGTTTCATCACATGCTTGCTTCATAACATCATTCTTTAGGTTAGGATTTGGCCCAAACCTAAGAAGTGTTGGATGCTCTTAAGATCAAGAACCGACTATCATCCTAAAATGGCTACCGGAAACTTTGATTTAGAACAAATTCTCCAAGCCCTAAGTGATAAGATGGATACCATGCAAACTCAACTTAACCACTTGAATCAGTCATCTAAGGAAGTTATACAAAGATTAGACAACCTAGAAAACCCTAGGACTGAGGATTCAGTTGATGGAGAGAATGTTAGAGGTCAAAACACAGACACTAACTAAGAAAGAACTACTCATAGGAATAATGGTGGGACCCCTATTGGACACTTCAATCAAGGGGACCTAGAAGATGCAACCTTGCAATTTGTGAAGGTTGAAGCATTGTAGTTTGATGGAAAATTGGATCCAAAAGCTTTTCTTGATTGGTTTTCAGACATGGATTTCTATTTTGACGAGTTGTCTGATGCTAGGAAGGTAAAGTTTGCCAAGATGAAGATAATTGGATAAGCTAGATCGCTAGACCTCATTGGATTAACATTGAAAGACAAAGGCAACTTAGACGCAAAGAACCAATAAAGACTTGGGAAGACATGAAAGATAAATTAAAAGAAAAATATCTACCCATGTCCTGCCATTCCAAGCTATTGGACTAATGGAATACTCTTCGACACGAGAACATAACCGTTAAAGAATATATCAATTTGTCTGAGAGTTACATGCTAAGATGTGAGATCAATGAGGATCCAATGGCCACTTTGAGTAGATTCAAGTTAGAACTGCGACCTGAATTTAGAAAAGAATTGATTCCCCACCAACATGTTGACTTGAGTGAAACCTATAGGCTAGTGCAAGAATTTGAGAGATATGTGAGGCCACAAGCCCCGCGTCCTTATGATTCCTTTAGATCTAGTACTAGGCCTAGGGTAATATCTAGTAAACCTCAAGTTGGGGGAACTGATCACGTGGATCTTCTAGCAACCAAAGACTCAGTCCATAACAAGATAAGGGTAAAGAAGTTGCGAGAGACCCTAACCGTATACTTATACCTGAGATTTGTTTTACGTGTGGAGGAAGGGGACACAAAGGAGCCCAATTTGCAAGCAAGAGAAATACTTTATATTTAGAGGACACAAAAGAAGATAACTCCTAGAGAAGAAAAGAGTCATGAAGAACCTGAGGATGAGACATGCCCAGGTTATGAGACACCTAATGAGGATGAGGATATAGATGGAGATAATGGATATCTAGCCTATTTGGGTGAGGTTGTTGAGTATCCATCTGATCATCAAGAGGTCCCACTATAGGTTGTTAGGTGTGCATTGGAAACACCTAAGCAAGAGGATGCCTGACGCAAGACCAATATTTTCTATACCTATGTCAAATCTGGTGAAAAGACTTGCAAGCTTATTGTGGACAGTGGAAGTTGCACTAATATAGTATTCACTAATACTATTAAGAGATTATGACTTAAACCAGTACCCCATCCTCGTCCCTAACAAGTAGCATGGGTGAATGCTACATCCATCCTAGTATCCCATAGGTGTCAGGTACCTATTGAGTTATATTCTTACAAGGACAATATACGGCATAGATCAAAATATCGGGATCAGATAGGGCTGATCCCAATCCGATCCATATCTGGATCGGCCAATCCTTGAAAGGATCGGACGATCTAAGATTAAAGGGAAAAATATGAAAATCTGGTTTGGATCGGCCGATCCCGATCCGGATCACCTGATCTGTCCAATCCAACCGATCCAGCTTACCGATCCACCGATCCAGGCCGATCCGCTACTAAAGCCGATCCGACCCAGGGTGAAAAAGGTAAAAATGTAAGAAGCTATGTTGAAAAAGGTAAAAAAAAATGTGAAAGAAAACAAGTCAAAGGGTCTTCACATTATAGGAGCCAATGAGTTTGAGCAAGAGATTAAGGAAGAAGCTATGTTGTGGTCTTCATATTATATGGTGTGATGTAGTCACTATGTTGTGGTCTCAAAAGAAGCTTCTCCTGAAACTACTCATTCAATCCCACCGGAGGTAGAACCCATTTTGAAAGAGATTAAAGAGATGTTTCTAGAGGATTTACCTAGTGAATTACCTCCTATGCATGACATACAACATGCTATAGATCTAGTACCAAAAGTGACTCTACCTAATCTACCTCATTATAGAATGAATCTAACTGAACATGCCGAGCTGAAAAGGCAAGTGGATGAGTTATTGCAAAAAGGATTCATTCGACAAAGCATGAGGCCCTATGTCATGCTTGCTCTGCTTACACCAAAGAAAGATGGATCTTGGAGAATGTGTATGGATAGTAAGGCCATAAATAAGATCACAGTAAGATAAAGATTTTCCATTCCTAGGCTAGATGACATGTTGGATATAATGGGTGCCACAATATTTTCCAAAATTAACTTAAAAAGTGGTTACCATTAGATTAGAATCCGACCTGGGGATGAGTGGAAAACTGCCTTTAAAATAAAGGATGGGCTTTATAAATGGTTAGTCATGCCCTTTGATCTTTCTAATGCACCAAGTACTTTTATGAGGGTAATGACTCAAGTGTTAAGACCATTCATTGGGAAGTTTTTGGTAGTTTATTTTGATGATATTCTGATCTATAGCACTACCAAACAACATCAGAAGCACCTTAAAGAGATGTGTGTTCTCCTGAGGAGAGAAACTCTTTGCAAACCTTAAGAAGTGTGCTTTCATGGCACCACAAGTTATATTCTTAGGGTTTGTAGTGTCTGCACAAAGAATGTTCATTGATCCTGACAAGATCAAAGCAATTACGGATTGGCCAGAACCAAAGAACATTCATGATGTTAGGAGTTTCCATAGTCTGGCTACTTTTTATAGGCGGTTTATTCGCAACTTTAATACAGTTATGGCTCTCATTACTGATTATATCAAAAAAGAGGAGTTCTCTTGGACTAAAGCAGTTGCAAAGGCTTTTGCGGAGATTAAGTCTAGGATGACTTATGCTCTGGTCATGTGTCTACTTGACTTCACAAAAGTCTTTGAAGTGGCGTGTGATGCATCTGGCATAGGAATAGGTGGAGTTTTAAGCCAAGAATGACACCTAATAGCTTATGTCAGTGAGAAATTGAATGAAACTAAACAAAAGTACTCCACTTATGATAAAGAATTCTATGTTGTACAATCTTTGAGATATTTGAGGCATTATTTACTACCGCAAGAATTTGTCATGTTCTTTGATCATGAGGCTTTGTGGTATTTAGGATCCCAAAAGAAGTTTAATTCTAGACATGCCAAATGGGTTGAGTTTCTTTAGGAGTATAGTTTTGTACTCAAGCATAAAGCGGGACCAGAGTTTTTTTTTTTTTTTTTTTTTTTTGAAAGAAAAAATTATATGGTCGTGCTTTATGCTTGAGAATAAGGTCGTTGATGCCTTAAGTCGGAAAATGGCCTTGTTGCACTCAATGAAAATTGAGATAACTGGATTTGAAAGGCTAAAGGAAGGCTATGCATCATGTCCAGATTTTGGGGAAACTTATACCTTAGTGAGTGATTCATCTGTACCTGTCTATGATTATATCTTACAAGATGATTACCTCTTTAAGGGTGCCAAATTGTATTCCCCATACCTCAGTACAAGACTTCTTAGCATGGGAGTTACATGCAGGAGGTCTAGCTGGCTATTTTGGCAAAGACAAGACCATTGCTCTAGTAGAGGATAGATTCTATTGGCCAAGTCTCAAGAGAGATGTAGCCAAATTTATTAAGTAGTGTCGCACTTGTCAACTGGCAAAGGAAGCAAAGTCCAGGATTATATACTCATTTGTCAATCCCTCACACTCCTTGGCAGGATGTGAGCATGGACTTCGTGTCAGGCCTACCCTGGACCCCTAAGCAAAACGATTCCATTTTGGTTGTTGTGGATCGTTTTTCCAAAATGGTCCACTTCATACCTTGTTCTAAAACCTCAAATGCATCTAAAGCAGCTAAATTATACTTTGATGAGGTTGTTAGACTACATGGGTTTCCAAAGTCCATTGTGTTTGATCGTGACGTTAAGTTTGTAAGTTACTTTTGGAAGACACTTTAGAAAATGATGGGCACAAAGTTAAAATTCTCCTCTGCATCATCCTCCAACTGATGGACAAACTGAAGTGGTTACCCGAAGTTTAGTAGCCTACTTAGATGTTTAGTTGGGGATCATCTTAGGTTTTGTGATTTCTTGTTGTTCCCGTCATCTCTACATCATTCTCCCATTAAATTCCTATCAAGAATCCACTTCTCGATTGATTCTTGAAGTCTTTCACCCAAAACTTGAAACCATAACTTGTCCCTCATTGTCATCCCTTCAATCTCACCAGAAAATCCCTTCTATACCCACCGGATCATCTTATTTCCATCTTCCAATACTGATATCCATTCCAGAAACCCAGAAAACCCTACTTCTAGGCCTGCAGATACCTCTCCATCTGTTTTCTCTGGGTTTTCATCTAAGAAAACTACTTTGTTAATTGATTTCTGATTCTCACCCAGAACTTTAAACTGAAGCCTGTCTCAATCTGTTTACCAATTGAAATCAGCTTATTTCGTGCCCTGTTTCCCACAGATTTAAACTCTGTTAACAGGCCCATAATTCAGCTTTGAATCTGTATAAATATCGACTTTTGAGTTCTTTTTCAGTCCCATAATCCTTGATTAAGCCCTGCTATTTCAGACCCTTCCCCTCCATTCGTTTAACCCCAGACTAATCCTTGGCTGCACCTGTCATAGCCCAAACAGCCCCCCACTCCTCTTGCTGTTTGATCCTAAACAACCACCTTTCCTTAGTCCCATTATAGTTCTAATCTGACCCTAATAGGATCTGCCTAGAGCCTTAGTTCCATCCCAGATTTCAGTCGATAATTTCCCCTGTTATAACCCCATAGGAATCTTAAAAGCTGTAACCCTTCTACTCACTGTTTCAACTTAATCTTATTCATGATCTTCTTTATTACATCAATTTTAAACCCATTAAATAACCCTGTTATTTACCCCTGTTGAGCCTTTAAAATCCCTGCTGTTTTGGCTTCAAATCAGTCCCAGATCTTAGTTGTTAAACCCTCTTTATCAGCCTATTAGCCTTAATTGTCCTAAGTCATTAATCATTATTGTGGGGCCATTACCTGCAGGTCAGCCTTTATC
>JAOXJP010242594.1:0-22999 GCA_025762735.1 Platanus orientalis | reverse complement strand
GGGAGTTTAGGGGTAGCGCCAATAGGCGATAAAATGAGGGAAAGTCGATTGAGATGGTTTGGGCATGTGCAATGAAGGCCAATGACTACACCAGTGAGGCGAAGTGAGACAATACAAGTTAAAGGTACTAAAAGGACTAGAGGAAGGCCAAAATTGACCTGGGTAGAGGTAGTAAAGAGGGACATGGCAGCTTATAATTTAACAGCATATAAGGCTTTAAACAGAGCAGAATGGCGGAACAGGATTCATGTAGCCGATCCCAAATAGTTGGGATAAGGCTGTTTGTTGTTGTTGTTGTATTGCACGTTTTGAGAACAATTGATGGATATGTGAGATTTCCTTATCTAGTAAATTTGGATCAACATCACCTTGCCATCTAACTTTATTTATTTAATGTTTTGCAATTCCAGATAATCACTCCATGGTCCCACTAGCATTTCCTTTCAAATAAAAAATGTTTTTTAATTATATATTATTATATTTTAATTTTATTATTTCAAAATTACAAAAAATAAGAAATTTTGGGGGGTTCCATCTATCATTGTTATCCAAAAGCATTGGTATGGTTTCACTCTTCAAATCCTCATTGTTCACTCAAGATCCTCTCTATTGACTTTAAGTCTCGTGACACATCTTATGTATGCCTATAGTGCACACATATTCCAAAAATCAATTTTGGGTGGGTATTGTCACTTTTTGTAATACGTGTGCATTACTGGTGCATCCAAGATAAGTTGTAAGACTCAAGTCGTAGGAGAGGATTCTGAGTGCTCATTTTTAAGCCATTTTTTGAATTTGTTTAGTTATCAAGAAACCAAAATTCTTTCCAAGGAAAATTGTATTTATTTTGTAGAAACATTGTTTTGGTCACGGTCTATTTTCAATGGGAAAGTGTTTTGTCTTCCAAATTTTTGAAATCTATCCACACACACACACAAAAAAAAAAAAAAAATCGATATTGATAGATATACCATTTTCTCGATGAGAATAGCGTAATGGCCCATAAAATCCAATATTTTTTTCCTTTTCTTGCCAATATTTTAAATTAGCAAACTGCCCTTCGCTACAGGCTTAAGTTGGACTTCCAAATTGAATGTATGGCTACTTTGTCTGCCAGCTATAGATGATCTATGATGTAAGGGTGATGCTTTCCAGATCATGTTTTGTTGATTTTCAATGAAAGCATTTACCAAGAAAAAAAAATAATGGGTGGAAATGGCATCAAACCAGTTTTTTTTTTTTTTTTTTTTAAATGCTAAAGAAATTTATTAAAAACGAAGACCACTGAAAGGGACTACAGACATTAGAGCCACAGCATGAGAAATGTCTTGGTAGAAAAGCTTAAGCAAGACAGGGAAATATCTACTCCCCTAGCCAGAGAAGATCAAAGAGTTCTAATCAAAGATCTTAATTCTATATGGAATACTGTTGCACACAGAGGCTATTGAAATCCAAATGAAAATTGTAGACAACATAACATCTACCAACTTAGAATTTGAAGAAACTTGACCCTTGAAGATTTTTTAGTTGCACTCCTTCCAAATAGTCCAGTAGATAGCATAAGCCACAACCTTTCAAATCTCTACCCCGAGCTGGAAAAGATTACATAAATAAAAACCAGACCAGCTATTAAAAAGAGATTCCAAGGAACCCAGAACCACCCAAGTGACAATATAACTCCTTCGAATGTGATGCCAAAGAGAAGCCGCAAGAAGAAGATAGTTGGATGTCTCACTCGCCAAACCACATGGCACACCTATTTGGAGTAATTAAACCTATCAGATCAGATTATCAATTGAGGGAATACGATCCCATCATAGCAACCATAGGAAGAAAGATATCTTCATTGGAAATATCTTGTTTCAAATGAACTGAGATAGGAAAGGCGTAGGAGGTGAAAGGGACAACACTTTGATAAAAATTCATGAACCGACAGTACTCTCTCATCCATCATCTCTCTCTTTCACCTAACCTACAGCCATCCAAAATCTTCAAAAGTCTGGCCATATACTCTAATTCCAAATCATTAAGGTTCTTTCTTAGATGCATGTCCTAAGAGCAAAAAGATCTTGTCCATATCATGTGATCTTTGACCAAGCCTTCTTTACACTAAGATAAGTTGAAAAAAATAGGAAATATCTTATTGAGAGCAACACTAGAGCACCAACGTTCCTTCCAAAATTGCACCATTGCTCCATTGTTAACATTAAACCACGTGAACCTTTGTAACAAATTCATGTCATTACAGATGTTGTTCCAAAGACTACCCCACCAACTTACTAGGTTTAGGACTATCCCAGTCGTTCCAACATTGACCATATATAGCCACTATCAACCTCCACCATAGAACATCTCTCTCTATCTTGAATCTCCACAGCCATATTCTCAAAAGAGTTATATTCATTGTGCGAATGGATCGTATGCCCAGTCCCCTTTCTTCATTGGATTACATATCCCAGACCAACTCACCCAATTAATCTTCCTCTCTCCCTACACTGCTTTCCAAAGGAAATCCCTTTGAATCCATTCAATTTTGTTTGAGACCGAAGTCAGAGCAACGAACAAGGAAAGGTAATAAGTTGTAAGACTAGATAACACACTTCTTAAAATGGCTAATTCACCTCATTGGAAAAAATAGCTTTCCTTCCAACAAGAAAGCCTTTATCAATTCTCTCTAATATTGGGTTCCATAATTGCTTAGACGTTGGCTTCGCCCCTAGAGGAAGCCCCAGGTAAGTGGTAGGTAAGGACTCCACCTCACAATTCATGATAAAAGCCAACTCCCCTAGATTGTGAACTATACGTAGCGAGAAAAATTTAGATTTATTTAGGTTTACTTTTATCCTAGGAGAGACCTCCATTATAAGAAAAATGCATCTTGAATTGTGAATACCCTCCTCATCCACATCCAACATGGACAGGGAATCATTGGCAAACTAAATAAAGGGAATTTGGGGATTCCCTTCCTTAGGAGAGAAACCAACAAACTGCCCACATGACTCAAGATTCCTTACCAACTTTCTAAGGAGCTCCACCACAAAAATGAAGAGGTAAGGAGATACTAGGTCACCCTGCCGAAGAACTCGATCTGCTACCTTTAAAGAAACACTTGGGAGTTCCATTAACTAACACCAAAAGAAAAGGAAATGTGACTCATATGTTCATCCGGCTTGGTTTCTGTGTGCATAGAATCTATGCATAATGCATGTCGGGGGCTGAGAACACTCATTTCAGCGATGAAAAGTGATTTGTATTTTTTGGGGCGCGTGCTTATCACTTTTCAATGCTGAAGTGAGTGATCACATGACTCTGAACATGAATTGTGCACAGATTTTGAGTGCACAGAATCCGGAGCGATGTTCATCCAATTCCTCCATCTTTTCCTAAATTCTATTTTTTGCAAATCTCTATTCAGATAGGACCAACTCACGTGGTCATAAGCCTTTTCTATGTCAATTTTACACATCACCCCCACCTTGTCCAATTTAATTTTACCATCAATGCATTCATTAGCCAACAACGAGCAATATCTAATCTGTTTATTGCTAACAAAGGCATTCAGAGACTCCAATATTATATTAAGAAGGACGACCTTAATCCTAAGGGATAGAATCTTGGAAAGAAGCTTGTAGAGGTATCCCACTAAACTAATCAGATGATAATCCTTAATCTTGACAGTCCCCTCCTTTTTGGGGATTAAAGATATAAATGTTGCACTTAGGCTTCTACATCATTGATCCTTCAAACACTATCTTGGAAACCAAACCCACCACATCCCAACATTCCTTGAGAAACTTAATAGGGAACTCATCTGGACCTAGAGCCTTGTCCTTCTCCATGCTTCTAAGATCCACCACAACTTCCTCAATCGAGAAAGGTCTTTTAAGCTAACGTTGTTGATCTGAAGAAATGCTCCCAAAATCAATCCCTTGAATACCTGGCTTTATAGAATAATCCCCAATGCTATCTTGAATTTTGGCTTGGTTTGAGATCCATTCATCATTGATTTTGACCTTTGAAATCGAATTGATAGAGGATCTCACATTAGATAACTTGTAGAAAAAGCCAATGTTTCTATCACCCTCTTTAAGCTAGCAAGCTTTGGACTCTTGCCTATATTTCTTCCATCTTCAATAACCTGTAATATTCTGATATATATATATATATCCTAGAGATATCACTTATAGAAAGGCCCTTGACTTCCGAGTAAGCCATGGCCCATGAAGCAACCTCAAAAATGATGGAGTCAGTGATCTCATGGAGTGACTTTGCCAAGTCATAAAAAATTGTTTGATTGCTCTCCTTCTAAATACCCCAACAAATGCCATGAAGTAATGCAATCCATAAGGATTTGCATCTAGGATGAGGGATGAGGTCATTCCATTGCCTTAAGAGATCAAGGAGGGTTCTAGGCATAACCCACAACAATTGAAGAGAAGATAAGAAATGATTTCAGATCTGTGTAAAGAGGGGACAATAAAGCAGCAAATGGCCCCCTGATATTGCAGGTCCTTCATATAAAGGAAGCCAAAAAGCGTTTTGGCTTAAGCTTCGATAGATTCTTTAGCTATCTCTAGTTCATCTCTTCCATTTCCCTAAAATTTTCTTTTTTCCACCAAGATATCCTTTTCTTTAGTAATTTTAATTTTTGGTCGAGGGTAAAGCTGGTCAATCCTTCCACCTTTATTTCCTCGCACCATAATCTTATTTTTTCTTTAAAACCCGAAACTTCTAGTCACATTATATCGAATCCAAACAGCCTAGGGCTAAACAACAACTCCCTTGCTAAAAGCACGATAGGAAGATAATCCGACACTGGATTTGATAAAGCTTGCTGAAAAAGGACTATATATTGTTCAAATCAATCAGAAAAAAACAAGAATCTATCAATCCAACTGCTAGATCTCCTAGCCTAGCTACTGGATCAAGTTTATGTTGAAGCCCTCAATGGAAGAAGATCCACTGGATCATGCTTTGCCACAAATTCATTAAACTGCCTCAGCTATAAAGACCTTCTCATAGCACCCAGTCTTTTCAAAGGGAATATTATTGCATTAAAATCCTCTCTAGATTTCTAAGGGATTTGACATACTGACTTCACCCTACTCAACTCATCATAAAGCCTTGCTGAGGAGACTTGGTCATACGGCCCATATGCATATACCTTGGAAAAGGACCAAAGACCATTATCCTCCTTATTTCTACATAGCACTAAGACAGAGAACTCTTTGATCTTCCACTCTACAACTTCTATACTCTTTGTGTTCTAAGAAACTAAAATACCTCCCGCACATTTCTCTATTGGTTTGTAATAAATTGTAAGGAGCAACTAATGGCACCCCCAAAATCTCTCACCACATGCCCTTTTTTTATTGTTTTTCCTTTTATATCCCTCCCCTTCCCCCTCCCCTACCTAAAATACCCTCCCTGCTTTTCTCCCCACACCCCCGCCCCTCTCCTCTCTAGCGCAGGCAACCCACCCCTCTCTCCTCTCCGGCGGCAACCCAACCCCTCTCCTTTTCAGCAGCAACTGACCCCCTCCCCCTCCCTCTGACACCCCCTCTTCCTCTTTCTCTCTCTCCAGTGTCTCTCTCCCTCCCTCCCTCTCTCTCTTCCTCTCTCTCTCTCCCCTCTCCCTTTGTTTTTTTTATTTCTTTTGGCCATTCGGACCTGCAAGTCCAAGTAGGGGCCCCCCTGTAATGGGAAGGCCCCTACATGAATGTGCAGTCTCGAACAGACGTGCAAGGGCCTTCCCGTTCGGACCTACATGTTCATGTAGGAGAGGGCTACCTAGACTTGCAAGTCCGAACGCCCCTACACGAACGTGTAGGTCCGAGCGGCAAAAAAAAAACAAAGAGAGAGAGAGAGAGAGAGAGAGAGAGGGAGTGGGAGGAGGGGTATTTTGAGGAGAGAGGGAGGAGGGGTATTTTGAGGAGAGAGAGAGAGAGAGAGAGAGAGAGAGGATGGGTATTTTGGAGAGGGGGTATAAAAGGAAAAAGAAAAGAGGAGGTGTGGTAACACGTTTTAGGGTTGCTATTAGTCGCTCCCTAAATTATAAGGTTTTCGACCATAAAGATCACTAGAAACACTAGTATTCAACTGTTGTATTTTTGTTTCTTGCATAATCAAGATATCTACCTTCCACTTCTTTCACCAAGTCTTTTACATGGATATAACTAATATGACAATAACAAGAGCTACTTTTTTACTGCAGTTTTAAGGATGACAAAGTGTAGCATGCATGTGCAGTGCGACACGTACCCAAAAATCAAATTTGGTGGATATTTTCAAATTTTATAGGTGTTTTCCAATTTTTTTCTGGTACGTGACACACACTACTGACAATGCCACACTTTAAGCTGCAGCACAAGATTTGCTTTTCAGAATAATTTAAACCTAAACTCATTCAAGTTGGAGATAAGAACAAAATACACAAGCAAATGCCACAAATAGGATGTGAGCTCCAAACCGCTGAGATCCAATTAGGCAATATTAAAACATTATAATTAAAATAAGCAAACATTTATTAAATAACATTGTTTCTCCTTAATCACGAGTCCCGTATTATTGATAACCAAAAGTCTAAAGGGGGCCCTTAGGATGCCCCCATAGAAAAGCATACAATAATAAATTAAATAAAATAAAAAAGTTAAAATAACCCAACAAACGATCACATGACTCCCTCCACAGGGGATTTTCCTATCGTGAAAAAGCCATGCGCTGGGTGATACATGGAGGAAAAAAAGCGGATAACCATCTCCTGAGCCCGTGCTAGGCATTTTTCGGCCTCTTTCCGCTACGTGTCGCCCAGTACATGGTGCAAGGGAGTCACCACACCTTATTTCGCAACAGGAAATTTGCTTTGGACTCTCTCATATATGATATTCTTCGTCCATCTCTCAATCACTCCCATCAACCCCTTATCCGAACTCCCACCATCTCCCACAGCCTTCCTGGCCTCCTCTCTAACGTGCGCTGCTTGCACTCTCAACCACTCGTTCCCCATCATCTCTCTGACACTCTCCCCGAACTCCTCCCCCTTGACCACCTCCCCACCACCCCATCCCAAACTCTTAACCAACACCCCCAGCCCACTTCTCTCCACCACCTCCGCATTAATCCTCTGATCCCCACCTTGTGGCCATGCTAACATGCGCACGCCGTACCATGCAGCCTCACTCACCGAGTTCCACCCACAGTGACTCACAAACCCACCCACAGCCGGGTGAGCCAGTATCTCCCCTTGATCAACCCACTTCTTCACCACCAACCCCTTATCCTTCACCCGCTCAACGAAATCATGACCCACCACATCACCCACCTCTCCTTCCTCCTCCCTATCAACTTTCTTATCCTTCACCACCCACACAAACCTACACCCACTCCTCACCAATCCATTACCCAACTCCCTAATCTGCTCCCTCGACATAGCTGTCCTACTACCAAAGCTAACGTACACCACCGACCCCGCCGGTTGCCCATCCAGCCACTCCATCTGTGGGCCCCGCTCGAGCTCGCACGGTGCCATCGGCCCTATCGTGATCACCGGCGGTAGCCCGTTAACCACATTCCCGTCATTGAGAGCAGCTAGTGTCTCTGGCTCTAGGCTCTCAAACGTGTTGATCAGTATTCCATTTGCCTTTCTAAGTTCATGGCCGTTCGCTATGAACTGGGTAGTGAATAAATTGGTCAGATCTAGAAGTAGTGGTGGTACCCATGACTTGGGTAGTGATGGTAATCCAGGGATGCTAATCTTATCGCTAATTATAGGGGAAGCACCGCTAGATTTAGCGGCAACGATGGTGGGGAAATAGGCACAGAGTGATAACATTTTAGCGGAGGATGTGAAGAGGATGTAGTTAGGGAGGTGGAGATCATCTGTGACGGGGATGACGGCAGAGGCTAAGCTCACGTCGGTGACAAGAGCGGAGAGAGGTGGTGATGAGAGAGAGAGGATGGGAGAGAGAAGGTAAACAGAGAGGCGGATGGCTTCAAATTGGAGGAAGAAAGGGTCATTTGAATTGCAAGTGGATGGATCGAGTGGCCGAAGATGGAACTCTTTAAGAGTAATTTGAGGGAAGGTGGAGATTAAGCGAGAGACGAGGCGAGACTCGGAGAGGGAAACGGTTGGGTGGGTGGTTATGAAGGTGACTTCACAGTTGCGAGTGGCAAGCAGAGCAGCGAGGCGGACGAAGGGCATGAGATGACCCATGCCGGAGCTAGGGAGGAGAGCTACGTGAGGAGGGGGTCGGAGGTCGCCGGAATCTGCCATTTTCGGGTGGAGCCAATGTTGATGGCTGAACCGATCAGATTCAGGACCTATAAATACTAAATAGTAAATAGCATTAATTTGGGGGGCTTGGATTATATGCAAACGAATCTTGTGAGAACTGTGCAAACCGTAGCAGAGGAGCTGACGCATCAGTACCGAAAAATGATTTACACTTTTTAGGAGGTACTTATTACTGTCCGCACCCTTATGACGTTTTCACAAGATTTGTACCCTAATTTTTTCCCCCTTATGCCGTTTTCACAAGATTTGTACTCACCTAATTTTTTTCGTAATTTGGGAGGCAGTTGGGCTGGGTAGGTAGTACTGGACTCGTATCTTTGCGCCACAGAACGCCTCAGAAACAAAGGGGTGGGGCCCATACAATTTTTACAGGGCCCCACCCCCTTTACGTGGGCGTTCAGTAGCGCAGAGGACCGTGGCACAGAGGAAAAGGCTTCAGGTAGGACCAGGGGACCAAAAGGTTGACTCTGTCCACAAAGGAGATGGGCACATACCTCAAAATAGTGAAGGTGGTGCTAAGTACCACCTACTTTGGCCAATGGATGGCACGTGATGCATTTGTTAACAACTAAATTTCACACTATACCAAAAAAAAAAAAAAAAAAGTTAAAATATAAATGTTAGACTTTTAATTCTTTTAATGAATTTCTATAACCAATACAGAAGATCAAAGAATTCAAAGAAGAAATTACATCAAATCAATTATAGAAAATTAGATTTGTTTATTAAATGTCAAATCTAAGATCTCCAAGCAAGAAACATTCACTTCAATTTCTACTTGCATCTTTTCTTATAAAATAAGTATATCTCTAACATTAGAAAAGTGCAACTATAGAATTCTAGTAGAAAACAAACTAATCTAGAAGAATTTTCATGGTTAGAAGTGAAACTTACCTAATAGGAAAAAAAAAACTCATTTTTCCTCTTTCAAAACTTTCAAATCTTTCTAACTCTTTTTATTTTGATATAAATAAGACTATTAGAATTTCTTTAATTTATATTTAGAGTTTTGGATCGAGTGTCATTCTTGAGTCCATATTCACCCAAAGCTCCGTATTCAAGTCTTTTACTTCATGTAGTAAGAAAGTCCTCCCCACTTTGAAACACGAATAAACTAGAAGACTTTCGACTTAAGACATTAGCTACCACATTGGATTTTCTAGGGTGGTAGTTAATAGTACAATTATAATTATTGATTAGTTACATCCATCTTTGCTGCCTTAAATTTAACTCTTTCTATAAGAAAATATACTTAAAGTTTTTGTGATCGGTGAAAATTTTACACGTTTCACCATACAAGTAGTGTCTCCATATTTTCAATGCAAAGACAACGGCTACCAATTCTAAGTCGTAAGGGGGATAATTGTGCTTGTATGGCTTAAGTTGCCTTGATGCGTAAACAATCACTTTCTCATATTGCATAAGCACGCAACCTAGACCCTTTCTAGAAGCATCATTATAAACAACAAATCCTCTAATGCTAGAAGGTAAGGTAAGAACTGGAGTGAATACAAGTCGATTCTTCAACTCTTGAAAACTCTTCTTGCATTCATTACTTCATTCAAACTTCGCATACATCTAAGTTTGCTTTGTCAACAGCCCCAAAATCTTCGAAAACCCTCAACAAACTTCCGGTAGTAACCTGCCAAACATAAGAAACTACGAATTTCAGTCATGCTCATTGGTCTAAGCCAACTCACCATAGCTTCAACTTTCTTAGGGTAACCAAGAACACCATCCTTAGAAATAACATGACCTAAGAATGATACTCAATGCAAAACCCTAAATATAAGTTAAAGAAACCCTAATAACCTCATTTACTTCAAAATAAAAAAAGTTATAGAGATTTTGGAGTTTTGAAAAAGGAATAAGGTGTTCTTCTCCAATTGGGTAAGTTTTCAATTCCAACAATGAAAATTCTTTTAGATTAGCTTGTTTTTCTACTAAAACTTCATAGTTTTATTCTTCTAATGTTAGAGTTATGCCTATTTTACAGAGAAAGATGTGAGTAGAGGTTGAAGTGAAAGTTTCTTGCTTGAAAATCCTAGATTTGAGCTTTAGTAAGTAAATCTAGCTTTAGATAGTTGATTTTATGTAACTTCCTCTTTGGATTCATTGATCCTTGTGTTTTGGTTATGGAAACTTGTTGAAATCTCTGAAAAATTATGTGAAATCATTGAATGTAAGCATCTTTAGAGTTGTATTTGGAAACTCTTTCATAATTGGCCGAGATATAACAAAATCTGGATTGGATATCACTAATTTTGTATTAGTTGTATGTAAGGAATTGGCATCATCATTGGAAGAATCATCATACTGTAACGTGATCATGTGTGAGGAAACCTTTAATTTGGTTGGTTGTTGTCCTAGTCTTTTTGTGTGTAAAAAACCCTTCGCATCAATTAAACAAGTTGCTAAGAAAAGTGAAGCATTTTCGTGACAACTAAGGGCTTTTGGTGTCAATTTTTAGTTGACGCGATAAAGAGTTTTTCCTGTGACAACTTTTAATTGATGCAAAAATGAACACCTTCTCTAACATGCAAAAAAAATTTCACTAATACTTTTAGCTTCAACATTCTAGTTGTTGCCAAAGAAAAAAAGATATAATATATATTTAATATTAATTCCTACCATGTCCCTAATTTCAATTTTGCTTGGAGGCATTAGCAATAAACTTTTGGCATCTAATTCAAAAACCTTATGTATATTATGAAATTTAACGAGGTTCGTCTACACACCATAAAAACTAATTTACAATGTTCACTTACACATAGTACAAAAGTAGTTTTATGGCGTTTTGTTTTTTTAATAAAAATAATAATTTTTATTTCCTCTTGCAAATAAATGTAATTGCATTTCTTTAAATTTTTATAAATAATTAAATAATTCAAAAGGCTCCAACATTGTAAATAAAAGATTAAAATTGTGCAAAATCATGAAAGAAAAAGAAAGAAAACTATCATTTTCTTTCATATTTGTAAAATCACAGAAAAAAAAAGAGATCATTTCGTTCTCCCCTCTCAATAATTACACATTCAACTATTCTATCTATACATTCTTCAAGAATAACCTAGGTATAAAACCTTGTTATCTCATTTGGAGGTCAAGGAACTTGATACCATAGGCAAAGACAAAGAAAATGAGGATGAAATCAACATTGGCTAATGCAATGTATCCAATGAAGTCAAGCTGAAAGTCCAAGTACTCCTTCAGGAACAACTTCACTAGTTTTTCACCTTTAGGTATCGCCATTGATGAATCCTTGTCGCTCACCTGAGATACCACTAGACATCCAAGACACTAGAGAATCCCGTTAATACCACCTCTACCATACTGGGATTTTCTACAAAGGTATATATTATGTATAAGATTCCAATAGTAAAGAGTCAGGGATGACCAAAACTGGCTTGGAGCAACAAATAAATAAAAAGAAAAGGATCCCACACTACAAGAAATAACGCTTTTCACGTCAACGAGAGTTGACACGAAAAGTATAATAGTTAACGCTAAAAATCCATTTAAGGCAACATTTTACTTAATGCAGCCTGACACGGTAAGTCATGACGCCAAAAACCTCCGCATCAACCAAGTAGGTTGCTAGGAAAACTAAGACTTTTAGAGTCAACTAACACCTTTTGGTGTCAACTAAAAAATACTTTTTTCGTCCACTACATACCACTAGATAGAAAAAAATTAATAATAATAATAAAAAATTCCATCAACTTCTTAACATTTGATGGAAAAAACAACACTTCTTCAGTCACCTATAACACTTTTATGACACTATTTAGTTGACGAAAAAAAGTTTTTACTAACAATTTTGGCATCAATTTTCTTGTTGCTGGCAAAAACAGACATATAAACTATATTTAATAATAATTTCTACCATGCCCTTAAGATCAATTTTTCTTGGGGAATTGGAAGGAAACCACAACCTTACTAAAGAAAACATAGATTTGTCAAAGGTTTCACAGCTTCATTTGATTTTGCATAAGACATTAAAATTGGATATGCTTCTCAGAATTACCATTCCATTAATGTGTTAATAGATGAAAATATATACAAAACTATGAGAGCTTAATTCCAAGCTTTGGTTTTGAGCCTTAACATTAGTACACCTGACACAATTTTATTTGACTCAATAACATTGATGCACCTCCGTACATTGTATTGAAACAACACTTATCAGTCCCACCAACGGATCAGAAAATGTTGGTACAACGCTTACACATGCATTCAGGTATTGGACACGTGATCACATCCCGGCCTCTCTTGTTAGTCCTCGGCGAACAATTACAGATCTAATGGAACCTTTGAATTTGGAATATGGTGAAGTAGTTCCCAGATGAAACCTACCCCTTTGATGGGTAAATATATTAAAATCAACTTGATAACTGTTAAAAGAAGTGCTATTTACATCAGTGGCTCTACACGATAATTATATGGTGAAGTAGAGACCCCTCGCCAAGAACAGTGATCCTCGTTGTGCAAATAGTCCCAGTCAAGAAGCACATTAGCTACATTTCTAAAAGAATCCTTAATCGACATCAGAGCTTTTCCTGCAACACATTATACTGACAAACTAAACCTTTAGCAAAATAGTATAATATTAACAACAAGAAGAGAGGGAAAAGGAAAAAGTACAAAACCCAAACTAAGCAAGAAAAATATAGAGCTCAAAGCAACCCAGTAGAAGTTATAGAGAGAAAGAATAAAGAGAAAAGAGAGAAAGAAGAATTTCTGCAAGTAGTAAGAATTTGACAAAATAAGCTCTTCCTCATCCATAGTTCAAAGAACTTCAAAGTTCTACTAACAGTCTTTCTGCCGCAGATTTCTCAAACAAAAGGAATTTTATAGCAAGATAGCAAATTAGGTTCCTAGAAGTTAGTGTAGTTAAACTTGATCACATATGTGGACATCAGACCCATTTTATTTGTCTCATTTATTTATTTGGGTTGAACTTGAGGAATATACAGCCTTGTTTGAGGTCATACTAACCTGTGCAAGCGTTACAGTCCTGGCATGCCTCTCTGCATGTGTTTCTTGGTCTTCCTCCATTTCACCGTCGCTATTGAACATGAGCTTCAGCCTCCCTTCCCTCAGTAACTTCTCAGATGGAGCAAGTCTTTGGAACAAATCCAAAAATAAAAATGAAGAATACATTGTCAAGGGTGGTATCAAAGCATCTAAAAGAAGAGAAAGCAGATATATTAGATGTGCAAACCATGTATGCATGTGTCATTTAACAATTACATGACTGAATTAAAAGGAAAACAAAAATACAATAGGATTTTTTTGGGGTGGGGGTGCAGGACTTTCTGTAAGGATCTATTAAGTGACAAGAGTTCGATGCATAAATATGGGTATTTCTTTGTCTCTTATCAGACAAAGACATGTGTAACATCTATCAACTATGTGGTCATGACTAGTTAGTCTTTAACACATTCTTTTGGATGCCCAAACTAGTATATATGATGGATGTTCTGATAATCTGTTTAAGTCATCTTTTGACATAGATGATCTTCTAACTTGGAATCCAGCAAGTAATTATTCCATGCATCACATGGCTGTGACTGTGATGTAAGGTAAGTTTTTGGGGTCTGTGTTCAGATGGGTCCTAGTGATGGAAGATTGCTTTAATTAGAACGAAGTAATAATAATAACATAAAAAATAAGCAAGTTAGACTTAAGACCATTCACCCATGTGACCACAGTAGAAATCCTAACCTTTCAATTCCATCAATAGCATACCTTAGCAGTGGGTGTATCCTAGACCTTAAACATCATATGAAAGATATCATGAGACATGTGGTTTTCGTTGATTTTTTGACTGAGTGATTGACCAAGAACTTAATACCACATAAAACATAGTAACTATAGAATCTAGAGATATAAGGGGAAGCATAACACAATTACCATGTTCAGAAGAAGAAGAAAATTGTAGCACATGTTGGAAAAGTAGAGAAAAGTTTTAGTAAATCTGATAATTTTTTCTTCTTCTCCTACGTCTTTCTATCTTTCTTTTTTTTTTTCTTCAATTGTGCATACTCTGTACAATATTTTCAATTTGAATTAAGATTAGTTCAGTGAACAGGAATAGAATAAAATGGTCAATCTAAAGTATCATTGCTTCAATCACCACTACAATGTGATCACTAATCAATTCAAATGTCCAGTAAAACAATATAAGAAGCTGTAAGTAAACAATGCGGTCTAATCAAATAATTAACCATATTGCGGTCTCATTAAGGTAGCAAACCACTTATAGCAGAATCATCAAACTAAAGAATCAATCTTACTAAGTACAAACCCTAACAACTCAAGAAAGAAAAAAAGAAGCACAATTATAAAGTAATTCAAAAAGAATCTGACGAATGATGATATTCAAATTCAGAAGGAAAATAGAATGAATAAGAATCAATGATTAGAACTCACCTCGAAGCCAAATGGAATCACTCGGACTCAACCTTGGGACCTAAACGAAGCAGCAAATGAAGGAAGTAACTTTAAATGTGGCTAGCGACACCAGACCTCTGCTTAGCAATGCAGCATAAATGAGAAGTTGAATCTTTGAGAACCATATATGCTAGTTTCAAACACTTACCCCAAGTAAACCTACACATCAACATTCCCCCATTTACATAACCCCGAGAATATATGAGCATATTTACAAATGTATATGTAATTATTACCAAAGAACTTATGCAAACTTACCCAATATGTGGGCAGCCAATGCAATTTAGGAAGCAGTACCTTTCTTGATAATAGAAATGCATTGATGAAGAATGGCCTCAGCCCTATATAAGAAAATAGAAAAGAGATTAACATATAAAATTAGTTTGAGCAACCACCTTATAGAAACTTTTTATCACAGTTACTTGAGTCTTACTTGTTTGTAACAAAATCAAGCTCCACCTTGTTTGTGAATGCCTTTGCCAGGTAATCAAGTTCATATTCCCCAGCTGATGACCTTATGATAAATGCAATTAGGTCATATTTGCATAAAAGGTCTCATTACTCAGTGTTGCATAACTAGACAAATGGATTAATAAGCAGGGCATTAAGTCCATGATATTAACAAACTAGATAGTAAACACTAATACGAGCAAATAGGATTTGGAATTCTACTTTGGAATTCCTTAGCCCTAGGTCTACTTCTCGCTCTTCATAAAAAGAGTGAGCCAATGCTCCCTCAGGTTTTTTATTGATAAAGATATAATTGTATTAATTGAAGAAATGCATGATATTTGAAGGCAGTATTGATATTTTTAATCCCTATGCTTTATACTCTTTTCTGCTTTGTTTCCTTTGATTAAGATTTCTTTTTCCTTTTCTTTTTCCTTATAAAAAAAAAGTATTAAGTTAAAAAGGCAAATACTACACCAAAGCCAAATTCAAAATTTTTAACCTTAATGCAGAGATTAATACCCAGTTCATATCTCAATCCACATATCATGTACTTCCCTTAGTAAATAAGGAAGCATTGAAAATTTGAACTGGATTCCTGCATATTGGATCAAGTAAAACATATTTACATTACTTCTTTGTTCAACTACATTTCACTATTTAAAGTAATAAAAGCTTAGCTAAATCATGTGGCTAACCTTTAACGAAATTGATTTTTGAGATGCTTCTAGCCCCTCCATCTCCTTCGACAAATTTGACACTTTATCTTCTGAGGCAAGAGCTTAGAGGCAAGTTATGTGAGTCAAGGAGCAAGGCCTTGAACAGCCTAGCTGGAGAGACAGAGGAATTGAACTCGTGGGTATAACAGGTGACACTGCAACTCGAGGATAGCTTCAATTCTAAATATCCTATGTTCTATGAATACGATCACCAAATAAAATATCTAAATATATATTTATTTTGCATACACTTTATGTAGACATTTCAACCCAGTCCCACTATGTTTCACACTGCAACTGAGATACTTCATTACCATTGAACCACCTCAGTGAAACATGTTCCATATGCATCTACAATTTCTTAATTTTTCTCAGAATCAGATGGTTCACCCACTCAAAACACCAACATTTGAGTAAAAGAGTGCCGTAAACCCTAAAATCTAAAAAATATTCAAGCTCTTTATGAGAAATCTTACCCTGTCTATGTCTTTTGCTTCTAACAGTGTTTAACTTCTCTGGTGATTTGGGGCAGGGGATGTTTTCCTGTGAAAATAAACAAATACAAATATGAGCATTCGAGGTTTTACTTTTCTGGAAAAACAAAGAGCATAAAACGTTAACATAACCTCTAAGAGAAAGCCAATAGTACCTTGTTGCCATCCAAACTGTTGCAGATTTGTTGGCCCTCTGGGGTAATATAATTAGGAGTATTGCATCAATTAAATGAAAACAAGAGAATTTTGTCTTTAAAATATGGTCAGAGATCAAAGCCCCAACTCTTGAAGGTTGCATCTTCTGACTTAAGATGAAATTTTGCCGCCAACAAGCAGGAGGTGTTATCGATCCACATCATCCAAGTCATCAGACCACACTTGGTTTGAGACCAAGCGATCAGTAGTGAGCCAAGCTCCAGCTGCATTAGACTGTCGTCGTTCTAATCAAATGCGCGGAAGATCTCCCGCAGCTCGGAAACCTGCTCATTGTTGAGGATCACTAGTTCATGTCCACTCATCAGCAATTGACATGTCTCTGGCTCTCTTTCCTTCTATTTTGCCTTCTATCCGTTTAATTAATCCTCTATTTTTTCTGGAAAACCCAATTTACGTGTTTGAATCTTTGAAAATCCAGCTATGTAATTCTTTCTAACCTTATATATTAGGATCCGCTCTTGCTCTTCGATGGATCCACAAATCCCTTGTTCTACTCTAGAAAGATATTCCAACCTAAGTCGATCTTTTCCCAGATCACTTCCCTATATGCCTCTATTCCGCAAATCAAACAATTCAAACCTCTTCTCTCAATCTAACGAAAATTTAGCTCTTCTACTTCCTCCCTTTAGTGGATCCACAAGATCTATCTTTGTCTTCCCTTCCGATGGATCAAAATAACAAATCTATGTTGTTATTCCGGATTCCCAACGATTTATGACAAAATCGGGGGGAATTCAGAGACAAAGAGGAATAAGAAAATGAAGAAACCAAAAAAGTAATTGTATGAAGAACAACTTTTCCTCGTCTTCCTTGGAACAACAAGAACAACGCGTGGAATTCTAGTTTTTTATTCTCGTTTTCAATAAACGCAAATGGCCGACATCTAGCTCCTGTGTCAACAACAACTCGATGATGATGATTGAAATCTAACCCTAACCCAAACCCTAAACCTAATTCTACCAAATAACTACTGAAAAATAAGAAATTGATTGTTGTGTTTCTTGAACTCTGCCGGAGATCATCAACGCCTGCAAGAGCTGATCGCCTTCCACCGGAGAAAAACCCAAACAAACCCAAAGCTTGCAAGAGCTTCTCGTAATGATTTTCTTTCACCGTCAAACCTGGCCGGAATCTTACCGCCGAAGCCACAGTAGGGTTGCCCCAAAGGAGGAATTCGTTTTTCCCTCTTCCTGTTTTAGTTAAGAGATAGAAAGAAAGACTAGGGTTCAGTTTCGATATGGCGACCAAATAAAACACCTAACCCTAAAATCAATGGCATTTAAAGCAAATTTATGCTTAATTGTAAATTAACGACAGTTAATGCATCATTTAAAATCTGTTATGGCTTTT
Source organism: Platanus orientalis (assembly GCA_025762735.1). NCBI lineage: Eukaryota > Viridiplantae > Streptophyta > Magnoliopsida > Proteales > Platanaceae > Platanus > Platanus orientalis. The sequence continues at coordinate 5,021 of JAOXJP010242594.1, read as the reverse complement.
GCGTCAACAAGCTTTGAAGTCGACGGAAGAAAATAGCTTTTACCGTTAACTTTTAAAATTGACGAAAAACGGTTGCCGCCGAAAGCACCTTTTTTTTTAGTTTTGCTTGATTGCCAATAAAAAAGAAAAACTTATGGGTTGCAATTTTTTTGAGGAAGAGGTAATTTTTCAGGCAAAAGTTGTGTGAAAATGGTGTGGTAGCAGACAAGAAAATAGTTAGTTACGTGAGACAGTTTTGAAAATTGAGGATTTCTTGAAAATGATTTTTTCAAGAAAATTTTCACAAGAAAACCAGACAGGGCCTTCTAGTAATTGATGAGAAGCCTCGAGATTATAATCCAACGGTCTGCAGCATATTCACCCGTTCCATGTTTGGACAGCAAATCAAGGGTATAGGTTGATTATAGTTATGGTGCACAATTGTTTGACCGTAACTCAATCAAATTAAGAGGATATCACCCCATTAAGGGGGCATATACATGAACACATAATGCCCCACACATGGTGTCTTGCTCCATCAATACCCCCCAGCGTGGGTGACCACGGTGATGCCCGTAAAGGAAAGAAGGGGTTGAATCCCTGCTCCTTCCACTTGCTATGATTATTAATTTTATGCCTCATGATTTGTCTTTCAGGAGTTATGGAGTGCAGTATTCTCTCTAGCGTAAGAAAATCAGTACGATATGATCAACAGCCTTGTACAATGAAAGAAATGGTTGTGAAGACTCTAGTCTATGTCAATGTACAAGGCTGTGACGGTATTCTTACACAATTTTATTGAATTGTAATATTTTGTCTCCAATTACCGTAAATGCCTCAGTTATTGAGCTGTAAATATTTTTTCTCCATAACAGTATCTATATGCCTCACTATTTTATAAATTCCCTAGAGAAGAGATGCTATCACGATTCATAAAGGAATGGTAAGCACCACAGTGGAAAATTGAAATGAGTTAATAGGGTCAACATGCAAGAATTGATATGATTCTTATCATAGTCTTGAGAACCGGATCGGCTATTGAACCAGGAAAGTGGGAGGTTCAAGTCCAATTGGGTCAACCATCAGTTTGTATGATCTAACTCTGGTTCTTTGTTTCAAACATAACTAAATGTAATAAAATACCATAAAATAAAGCAATTCATAGAAGGTTTATGATCAGGTTTTTTAATGCCAAAAAATGTAATAAAATATTAAAAAAAAAAACAATTCATGGAAAGTAGGATTGGAATTTGAAAACATATATTTGTATTTTTTTTCCTTTTGATTTTGCTAAAAGTAAACTGATTAATTTTATTAGAATCAGGTTCATAAAAAACACAGATAATCGGTTTTACCGGTTCATATACGATGTTAACATATTATGGTCTTAAGTTTTTATAGAACTGTCTAAGGTGCTGGTTTCAGTTTAATCAGGTTTGACTGTCTGGTCTGATCAGTATTTTAAAACCATGCCAAGGATACCAAAATATTGAATAATAAACCAAAAAAGGCATTTCAAGTAATTATTAAATTAACTTAAATAGTATATGGCCGCTAATGGCCAAGAAACATACTCCTTACATACCAACAAAGTCACCATAAGGTCTAGCTAGACGTTTTAGTAACTAGCTTGTCACATTACTAGTCACCGAAGATGCTTAGAACTCACCCTTGTTGCCATCGTTTCAGTTTGGTTGTTGTTTTTTTTCGTTTTTTTTTTATTCTTTTTATTTTTTAAACCTTTAATTTGAATCATCTGATGAGGGCAAAGGATATGGTGGCAAGTGGTAATGGTGTTCAGTGCATACCACGTGGCCCAGATTTAAAGTTTGAGAGGAAATTTTAAATTTTTGGGAACGTGGTGCACTAATGACTAAGCACAACCACCGCTTGTCGTCAGGGTTTGTGACATGCAGAGTATCCTCCTTTTCCTAGGATAAGGCTTTGTTGACTTGAATCATCTTTATTTGAAATGGAGAGAAATATCTCCAGTCTTAAATCAATACTTTATGAGATACATGCACGAACGTCATTCCATTTGATACTTGATAAGGGTTTTTCATCATATAAATACATATATAGACATGCATCGTGTTGGGTGCTAATGGAAACTGGAAACTGGTGATTTCTCTCCTTCTGGATAAGAGGTCATTCGATTCGAAAGGATTGAGTTTTCAAGAAAGAGAAAAGAACAAATAATAAGTAGAGTTGATAATATTATTACTAATACATAAATAACATAAAATTATATATGGTTGCCGACGAATGAGGTCATGGTCGATGAAGGCGGTGCCATCGAGTGCTTTGCCTCCTCATGCCACCTTTTTCAATTTCAGATATAGTGATGTGTGGGGATGGAGGGACTAAGAACACGGCTAACATAGGCGATCTGGACACTCCCCAGTCTGCCTTTCTCAGAGAACTAACTGACCTTTGGGTGTATGTTGAGAGAGAGAGAGAGAGAGATGGAGATAAACGAGGAGGTAGTGATTGTGGGAGATGGGATTGCTGGATTAGCTACGGCCTTAGCCTTAAAGAGGGTAGGGGTTCGAGCTTTGGTTTTGGAGAGGGCACATGAAGCCACTGGTGCAGCCCTCACCCTATTCCCAAATGCTTGGTTTGCTCTTGAAGCACTCGGTGTAGATCACAAGCTCACCTCCATTTATGCCCCTTTCAAAAAGTAAGTAAAATTTCCTGCTCATCCTCTCTTCTTGTTTAAATTACTGCGATCTTCCCAATACCTACAGTACTCGATCGCGTCCTCTTAGTTAATTATCTGTCTTCAACTACTGTTGATGCATATAGTTATGTTGCGGCGGTGGTGGTGATATTTTAATCAGGGGATACGTCACTAATGTTGCTAATGGAGCTGTTCAAGAGATTTCTTATACCGGCGTTGATGGGTTCGTTTAAATTTTTAAGATTTCTCACTTTAGATCCTCCTGCCTTCTCTTTAATTCTAAACTTCTCTTCTTATATTTCTTGTTAAATTAACCATGAGAAGATATGCCAAGCTAATATCATTTGGCCCTAAGGTTGGATCCTGAGTTATGGAGATAGTGCCCATTTCAGATTCAAGATTTAAACGGGTGCCTCTATTTGGATTCTTGGTTCCAAGGGAACTTATGTTGGGTTCCATGATGGTGTTAGGAAATAAAATTATATCTTATTCATATATTTTATTTCGTAATAGATGGTTCCAAGTTTGTTCCTCGGGGACTTTCGAAGCAAATGCTCTGTGATAAAAATACCTCTGTAGTGTATATGGTGAATTATAAATAGACATGTGTTGCTTTTGGGGTAAAAAGGTCCAAAAAAGTATTCAGTTGAAAAAGTAGGTGGTCAATAAAAGACATCAAATTAAAAAAAGAAACACATCATATGTCAACCAATGGCACGCCTTTAGAGGTCTGTCTCTTTCGAACACACTATACAATGGTTTTCTTCCTGCTCTCTCTTGTGTATCACTTTACCTTGAAACCTTGGTTTCTGGATTTTAGCAACCGAACACATTCTCCCCACTAGGAATGTAAAAAAGTGAAATTATAATATATATATAAATGAAAGGAACCTCAGTAGGGCCATTTCTTTCTTTCTTCTTCTTTTTTTTATTTATTTATTAATTTCTTGTAAGGAGATAATGGTATACACTTGGTTTTATAGCCAGAGTCATAGAACCTGTATTTAAGACATTGGATTGGAACATTTTATGTCATGAATCGGTCATAGACCCTGTGCAGAACATTGGTACATTTGATCTTGGTGTACTAGACATCGGTCTACCCTAACAATCCACAAGATAAGGATTCCAATCCAATGGCTCATATGGCAAAATCTTTAGTGCTTATCATCACATCTAGATTTGGCTTTTGTGAAATGTAGGAAGAAAAATGGATCTAGAACGGTGCACAGAAGAAAATTGTTGGAGGCTTTAGCAGAAGAATTGTCTTCTGATACAATTCGTTTCTCTTCAAACATTGAAACCCACACAACAGATGATGGCCCTTCCATTGCCACCATACGGCTGGAAGATGGCACTGTCATCAAAGCCAAGGTGAGAGTAGTACAAGTATAGGAAGGTTGAGAGCAATTAGAATTTCATTTCACCCCACTTTTGTAAAAGGGAATGTTTTTTGGCAATGCAGTTGTTGATAGGGTGCGATGGGGTGCACTCGGTGGTGGCGCATTGGTTGGGACTCTGGGCTCCGGTGAGTTCCGGTCGATCGGCAGTGCGTGGTTTAGCTGTGTTTCCTCAAGGACATGGATTTGACCATGAAGTTCAACATTTCATAGAACAAGACCGTAAGGCTGGCTTTGCTCCTCTCACTGATAAATAGCTTTATTGGTTCATAGCCAACAAGTCTGGACTTGTGGGTGAGCTTTCTTTCCCCAGTTTTTCATTGAGATGAAGCTACTCATTTTAGTTGGTATGGATTCATCATTAATGTAAATATATTTGATATTTTAGGGGAAGAAATTGGAGGAGACCCTCAGCTAATTCCGAAGGACGTGATAGACAATTTAGCTAAAGACTTCCCACCCATTTACTTAGACGTTGTCCGGCATACTGATCTTGATATACTGACGTGGGCCCCTCTGATGTTCAGATATCCATGAGACCTCATATGGGGAGACACATGCAAAGGGAACATCACGGTCGCAGGTGATGCAATGCACCCGATGACGCCGGATCTTGGCCAAGGTGGTTGTTCATCGCTTGAGGATGCAGTCGTCCTTGGCTGTCATATCGGGATTTCATTCCACAAAAATGGGAGACTTGTGCCGGGGGAGGTGGCTGGAGCTGTAGGGAGGTATGTCAAGGAAAGGAGATGGCGTGTTGCCGGTTTGATCACATGGTCATATCTTTCAGGGTTGGTGCAGCAAGCTGGCTCAGGATGGTTGATGAAGTTCATTAGAGATGCAATCTTTTATAAGTTTATCTACCATAGGATCGCTGATGTCGTATACTATGATTGTGGGAAGTTGCCTAGCGTTTCCTGGCCCATTGAATCAGAGGCTCAAACTAAGATTGATTAGGGTGT
>JAOXJP010242583.1:0-22999 GCA_025762735.1 Platanus orientalis | reverse complement strand
CCAACAAAGAGGGTACTTGATCGCATCTATTTAAATCCGATGAGGGGCTCCATCAAATATGTTTCTTTGATGGAAAAGGGGTCTCATGTCATAGCTAAACAAATATTTCATCAAAACAGATATAGATACTAGTTATCAAAGCAGAACAAAACTAACAATCTTTAATATTTTCTAAATTATGCATATCTTTGAAGCAAAACAAAAAACAAAGAATCTGACCTATCTAAGCACATAGCTCTACGGATTAGCATAACAAAGAACTTTAAAACAAGTTTTGAAAATAAGTTTACTAAAAATCTTTTGAAAAATCATTTTAAAAACATGAGATTCTTTCAAAACAATTTAAAAACTGGGTAAAACAAATCTTTTCTTTTGAAAAACAAAGATTAAAATCATCTAAGAACCTATACAGATCAAAACCCAAAGTTAAAACATGAACTTGCTTGAAAATAGATTTTTCCTATTTAAAAAACATGGAAAATAATCTAAATAAATCAAAACATCAAGTTTTTTCACAAAACCAATGATCAAAACAAAAGAACATAATTATCAAAACAAAACGATGTCAAATGTTCAAGTAATTGCAAAACAGATTTTCCCTTTACAAAACATTGTTTCTAAGAACTTAATCAAAGCAAAACCTTTATGGATCTTAACAAAACTGAACAAGAATGATTCTAAGAACCTAAGAACAATTTAAATGATGTAGAAATGTTCTAGTTTATTTACAAAACGAAATCGAAACATTCTAAGAACCTAAGAACAATCAAAACGATGACAAAGTGTTCTAATTTATTTACAAAACGAAACATGCATACAAAAATATTCAGTTTTCACCAGTACTCTCATCCCCGCTACCTACATCTTTTCTAGCTGCTTCTTCTTCCTCTTCTTTAAAATCCTTGGGTTCTAGAGTTTGTGGTGGAAAGACTGGTGGGTCACGCATAACCAAAAAGTGTTGATCAAGCCGGCTTTAATAATTCTCCTAGGCTTGAATCTAATTGGCCATTTGTTGTTGCTGCCTTTCCATCCTATTTAGTTTGGCAGCAAACTTCTTTTGGTTTACAAGAACTTGATTTAGTTTGACCACTATCTCATTGGTGTTGGAGGATTGAGAAGACACACCCCTAGATGGGGCTCTTGCAGAGCTCCCGTTCTTGCTGTTAAACCCATCTTCAGAAAACTTTCAAACTTGATGGGTTTCCCTTGCTTAGTGATTTTGGAGTTCTTTGGAAATGTCACTTGATATTTCTCCAAAACTTTGTGATGATAATAGGTAAGATAATGCTAACCTTTGCATTCCTAGCAGCCTTCATCATTATGTAGCAAATGATGGAAGGAACATCCATCTTGTTCCGTTGTATGGCATGATCTACTTAATATGCAATGTCTTCCTTTATGTCAGATTTGAAACTATCAATTATTAACCACTAGATTTGAAACTATCAAAATGGAGGAGAATGAATACTTCATTGAGTTCTATATAAAACTTCAAGATATATTCAACTCAATGTGGGGACTAGGTGAGGTTGTGTCAGAAGGAAAATTCTTAGGTCTCTCCCTAAGAGATTCCACCCTAGGATCACAGCCATAGAAGAGAGCAAAGAGATTGACAAGATTAAGATTGAAGACCTTGTAGGTTCTCACAAGCTTTTGAATTAAAACTCAAACGTATAAAAGAGAACTTAACTCTTAAGGTAAATAATGAAGAACCTAGTGAAGATGAATTTGATGAAGAAATTGCTTGTATAGCTAGGAAATTTAATAAGTTATTTAAGGAAAATTTGAAGAACTTTAAGAAGAATTCTCTTCCCATTAAAAAAATTAAGAGAAAATTCAAAAAGTAAGAAGAATATGAGAGAAGAAGACCAATGCTATGAGTGCAAAGGATATAGACATATAGCTACCGAATGTGCCAATAGAAATGATGATGACTCTAAATCCTCGGATAATGAATCATCATCTAGTAAAGATAAATCATCCGTTGGTTGTAGAGCACTAACAGCTATCACTGAGCTACCTACTAATATTGAGGAAGATAGTAGTGATGAGGAGGATGATAATGGTGATGAGGATGTTGAAGACATCCAAGAGGCTTTTAACAAACTATACCTTGAGAGTATAGAACTAGCTAAGGCAAACTCTAGACTCTAAAAGAAAAGTCTTACCTCTCTAGAGACTAGCTTGAGTGAAACAAGTTGAACTCTATTTAAGGAATTAGAAGAAAAGAGAAAGTTGAATCAAATGAAAATCTTCAAAAAACAAATTCAACAATTAGAAAGTAAAATACAAACCTTAAAAGGTGTAAACAGTAAATCCTTCAAATTAATTGCCCAAGGAAATGAAAATTTTGAAAACATGTTAAACATTGGTAAGGGAAAGGGAAATGTGGTCGGTCTTGGCTATGAAGGTAAAACTTCAAAGCCAAACAAAACCCCCAAGGAAAGGCTTATTGTTATGCCCAAGAATGCCTTTTCAAAGGTAAGGCTGATGTAGGATATTGTTTGAATCAAGATTCCTACACTTGTTTAATTATCACAAGTCAAAAAGAAAGGTTCTTGAATAATAAATAATGTTGATAATTAAGAAAAGTAATCAAGAAACCTTAATCTTTAAAGAATTTAATCAAAAAAGCAAGGGAATTAATTCAAGAATAATGGAATGATCAAATAGAAGCAAAAATTAAACAAAGATTGAAGAAAGAATGAAAGAAATTAAAGGAATTTCAAAATCTGTCCAAAATCATTGGGTTTTCAAATTTGAAACCCTAAAAGGAAGGGGACACCAAGGGACATGAAACTACCCCCCTCTTATTGATGTAATAGTTTATGTTTTTATTAAAAATATATATAAGGGATTCTAGGTGTGAATGGTTGAAAGGTTTTGGGTTTAGGGTTCAAGAATGGATAAAACTTAAAGAAACCCTAGAAATTAGGGTTTTTGACGTGCTTAGGTGTCTTAAGGTATGGGATGAATTAACCTAAAGGGAATTAGGTTTCGATGAAGAGATGAGAAATTGATTTGAGAAAATGTGTTTGCTGAAAAATTTTCCTATGTACAGAAAAGTGTATAAAGAAGAACAAGAGGAAAATGTTGGGAAAAGAGAAAGTTGATACATGGGAACAAGAAGGTATATAAAAGAAGGTAGAAGGGATTATTTTAAAGAAAAAAAATGTCAATTGTTTGCAGAGATTTTGAAAGAAGAAGAAGATGTGAAGACGATGGAGATTAGAGAAGGTAGAAAAGAAGAAATCAAAAGGGAACTCACCTAAACTGTGAGTTGGAGAAAATAACCAGCCAAACCGTGGGCTTTAAAAGCTCTTCAATTCATTAATTTCTCTAAAATTGTCATACAATGAGGTCTTAGGACCTATTTCTAATAAAAAAGCAAAATTGGCCCAAAATTGGACCAAAATACCCCCCTTGTATAGTTAGCCTATAAAACCTAGAAAAATTCTTAAAAAATCTTTAAAATTCCTAAAAATAGTCCTAACCTATTTTAAAGTAATCTTAACCCCTTCCCATGGCTCATATGGCCTTATTACATCAATCTCATTGTTAAAATCTTCGTAAAATAAAAAGAAAACAACTAAAAATAAAGCCTAAAACTGTGGGTAACAATTATACTTTTTCAATGATCCCTTAAGCTTAGTCTTCGGCTTCCATAAAGTATTGTACTTCTCAATCCACTAAAGAGTTACCTCATCAAAGGCTATCTCCAATACACAATAATTTCATGCCTTGAGCTCAAGACCTTCAAAAATCATATGTCATTATTACAGACTAAAGGAACACATGAAATTCGAATGCAAAAAGAGATTGAGTGATTGGAAGCATCACCCATCTCATTTTTTTAGAGAAAATGGCTGAAAAGAAGAACTAAGGGAAATGAGCTACATATTGGTTTTAGAGCAATCAATTCACAATAGTGGTTTTTGTATACATAGTTAAATAAAATTCCATTCTATCCACTATGTTTAAGATAATGATTTTATACCTTGTGGACTTAATTTGTAATATATATTTATTCTTGCATAGATGTTTGGAGGAGAGATTAATATTGGAATACATTTTTCACACAAAAAGGGAGACAATAAATTGGGATAAGGCTGTTTGTTGTTGTTGTTGTCTTGCAATGTGTGCCCCATAAGTAATATGTATGATAATTTCAATTGGTATATACTATATGTGTCTCCTTGTGCTTTGAATGATGAATAAGTTATATTCTATATGTGCACAACTTGTATGAATTCAAGGGGAATGTGCCATTGTCAATTCATGACAAAAAGAGAGAGTAAAGTTGAGAAATAGGGGGAGAAAAGACGGGAAATAAATAAGTATTGGCAAATGATGTTTTGTTTTTGTGGCAATCTATTGAATACCCTTGTGCTGAAATGGTATATCTTTTGAATGCATATATGCATAATTATAGCATGATTACATTGGTATATTTTTTTGCATGTTATGTGTCATAATGAGAAATGAGAAAGATAGTTTGTTTAACACAGGCTTAGCAAATCTTGAGTGGGAGTTACACAACTTGAGGGGGAACCGCATATAAGTCATATACTTAATTTACTTTTATTGGATATAAATGTTTTTTCATGGAATTGATAAAGGGGGAAATTGTTAATGTAATTTATGTAACTGTTAATTCCATTCCAAATAATAAGTTGTACTTGTATCTAGATCGTCTATTTACTTATGATTACATGTATGTAATTGGATATGTTAAATCAAGTGTCATGTAAGTCCAAGTTTAGGAAAAACTCAAGAGACACATCACATAAGGCCGAATAAAGGACCACAAGTGAAGAAGACATGAAGCTACAAAGTAAACTCCATAGCAATGTCTCAAGCTCCAGTTCCAAGCACCTCAAGGGCCAACCTTGTGTATCACAAGTAAATAGACCATACAAGGTTGGTTGGTAAGTTTTCATGGGTGTGACTGAGACCAAAGACCTAAAGTGGTATCTAGAGACCAACCCATGAACCATAGGTGAAATTCAAGTGGTAGTTTTGGAGTAAAAATGTGTTAATTAGTCAAATCATATCGAAAGGTGTTCTAGCCCTGAGAATTTTTGTTCGATTGAAAAAATCGAATTATATTTTTTATCGTTGGAAAAAATCTGTTGAGAGTCATTTAGCAAGGGTTTTGTCACTCTATAAATAGGGAAGAATCCCTTAATGGCATGGACATGAATCCTATATAAAAACTTGATGAAACCTTGTTAGTTTTCAGCAAAAAACTAGGATATCTATGAAGTGCTGAAAAGAAATCACTGGAACGACCTTGAAGCTATTCTTATTGGCAAAATCAAGCTAAGGTCGTTGGTTTAGCTTTCCTACACATAGTAAAACCTTTTGGAAAGCTTAATGAGTAATATTCCATTGGCAAATCACCTTCTTTGTACAAGAAGTGGTCTCTCCATTGATTCAAGCTTAATTGGCATATCAACCTAAAGTAGAGGTCTAAGCTTCTACAGTGATACCATCACTTTACACCTTCTATAACTTCTACCAAAGTCATTGGAAGTAGAATTGAGATGTTCACTAGAGTAATTGGGCACTAGGGCATTCACCGGAGTTACTAGACACACGAGCACCCGTCAAAGTCATCGGGTGTGGATTCTTGAACACCTGCCAAAGTCACCAGGTGCGAATTCTCTAGCTTACATCGGAGTCACTGGATGTGGGCTTGCAAGGCGAGTGAATCTCATGGAACTTGTAAGTGGTTTAGGTTTGTTGATTTTCTTGTTATAGATGAGGCAGATTAATCTATTAATAAAATCAACAAGCTCGAGGAAGAGCTTTCTAGAGTGGAGTAGAGACCAAAGGGTCACCGAACCACTATAAGCCTCATGTTGCTTTGTAGTTGTGTTTGCATGCTTTATTTGCTTATCATATTGCAACAATTGGCTATTTATGTTGGTGAATTAGTTAATCTTGTTGATCTCAATTAGTTCACTAAGTTGAATTGCTTCTAAGTCTATTGGTAAATAATTGAAAACATAGTTAAAGGATTGTGGTGTAGAATTTTGATCACTTCGTTGTGCTGAAGTAGTAAAATTAATAAGAATTTGACTAATTAGTTTAAAAGCAGAAAAGATATTTAAAAGCAGAAAAGATCCTATTCACCCCCCCCCTTGGATCATTCGGGTATAGTGCCACCTAGACACTTGGAATTTCACCATTCATGATATTTCATCGATTTAAACAGAACGGTGTGGAAACCCATCTAAACAAAAATGATACGGTATTTTTGTGTAGTTTGCTCAGGTCTGTACTGTTCCCATTGAAGATTCTTTCTTTCATTTCGCTTCATCCATATCGTCCACACTGTAATAGTTGAAACACTGAACCATGGCTATGTGCATGGCATAGGTTGCGAGGATACCTTCGTATCCCCACCTGCAGCCATTGTGACTCTTTAATTGTTAATCTTTTTAGTTTATGGCTTTGTAATAAAGACACTTCACTTTTCAAAATTTGCCGTGTTAGACACCCGGTGTCCATCTTGGACACCTCCACCGACACTTGTGCTTCTTATAGAAGCTTATATAATTTTCACATCAAGTGCTGCTAGCCCCCGTATCTTTCTTCTCATTACCTAGGTTTATGGCCTTTTAATAGTCATGACTTTCATGTATTAACAATTAATTGTTGTACTGTATATGAGGTTGAATGTTAACTATGACAGATGTTGAATTAATTCTTTTATAGATGGACGGAAAATCAGGATTGCAGGACACCGGTTGCTTTCCAACCGGATAGTTAGATGCTTAACTAACGTGGAAGCATTTTCTCTCCGAGCTGCCGATCTAGAAGAAGTCACCTCTCTTTTTGCAAGATTTTTGCGGAATCCACGTGTGCAAGGAGCCATAAGGTTATTGATACACGAACTCTCTCATATATATGTTCTAGAGTATGTATGTGGTGCACAACAGGAACAGGCCCGTGTTGTACACCATAACAATGTCAAATTACATGTCATTGTCATTTTTTGTTTTTTTGGTAATACCTGTCATTGTCATTTGGAAGTTAGCTTTTAGGTTTTTATCTTTTTCCTGTTATATAAAATGGAATGAAAAATAAGAATAGGGATATAAAAAAAAAACAAACAAACAAACAAAAAAATAATAGGCTTAGAAATGAAATTCTCTTTAAGTTAGATTGTCATCAAGAGGTCACACAGTGGTTTGTCCTTACATCACCATGATTGCTAAATTTCCATGGGATACCATCATTTTTTAACACATTAAAAGGCATACATTTATGTAGCAAATATGGAATAGAACTTCCTATTAATTTTGACTGCTGTTCTACGGTTATGGGGAACCTTAAGGAGACTTGCACATATCGTGTATTTTTGGACAATTGTGGGTCACCACATGCCACCCGGACTAACCTTTACCCCAACTTGTAAGTGTTTTTGCAACCCTGAGATCCTTTGTTCTACCCCATCTTCCCCGACCTAAAAAGATACAGCTTCACTTGAGATATTATTGATATATGTTACTGTCCAGAATAGCCTTATCCTTATTAATGTTTCAAGTAGAAATGAATAATAATTACTATGGCTCTCTTTCAGCATTTACATGCTACTTGCTTCATGTAGTGGCATGAAGGGCATTTCATAAGTTTACCATGTTTTATTTGAGGAGAGCAGGCATTGCCTCCTAGTTGTAGCCCCAACCTTGGGATATAAGACAGTCATGGATTGAAGGGCATTTTATCATTTCCTCCTAGTTGTTGCCCAACCTCAAGATATAGGACAGTCATGGATTGAAGCATTTTTTTTGTTTTAAAAAAAAAAAAAAAGACTTGTTTGTTTTGTCCCTTTCATAAATATCTCATGTTCACGTTATGACAGGTACGAATCACCCTACTGGAGAGGACTTGCAGCAACCCGTATTCAAGTGGCGTGGAAATACAGAAAGAAACGATTAAGTCGGGTGGACACTAATCATGGAATATAGTCATTCAGCGAGTTAATGAAGTTTATTTTGTTGTTATATATGTGTCTACTATTATCGTCAATCCACATTCTCTGTTCAACGCAGTGAAAGGTTCCAATAGAAGATTAGAAGGGACGTATATATAAATCATTATTGGAGGCTATATAATCTCAATTATGTTCCTCCCTAAACCCTCCTGTTTGACAATGAAGGGTTAGAGATGTGTCATTAAATTCTGAGAACATGAAAATATTCATGCTATAGAAGAATTAAAAAAAAAAGACATTGCCCTAATCACCAGCCTGCCCCTGCTATTTTCATGGTCTTCAACTGAACAAAACAGCTTCTAATTCGATTTGACATTTATTACAAGGATCTTGGCTAATGATTTTGTGTTGTCCCATCATAAATCATAAATAAATCTATGGTTTGCCCCTCTGCCCTATCAACTTGGACTGTCAATTGTCAGGTACTTTACGGATTTGATCAATTGTAATGCTCCCAAACCTGGGTTCGGATATCGTCTGTATGTGTCTCAAATTCAAATCGTTACATTAACATTCAATCCATAATTCCTGACATATACAGCCGTATATTCATATCATAACATAGTCTTACAATCTATTACTATCAATTGCATGTGGAAGCATAAAAACATTTGCTTATGTCTTACTTTAGAGATAAATCTTTCATAATTAAATCATAATTCTTAATTCATTACCTTTACATTTAGCGGAAGCATATTTCAATTTATAATATGTATTTATAAACATTTCATTTGTAGTAAAGTGCAGCGAAAACAGTATGCCATCTACTCAATCATAAGTGACCATGAGCATAACACAATAGTGCCTGCAATCACATTATATTGTCAACATATAAATCTCTACAATCTTATCTGTTTATTACATTCAAATCCAATGTGGTCTTTGTTGGAACACGAGAGAAATGGGAAAGCACCTAATCTTCTAGTGTCCTTTCTCATCTCATATATGGCAGAACTTGGTTCAAAAGATGAGCCTGACCCGAAGAAGAATTGGGACTTACAAAGAATGCAATTGGATAAAGATGAATTTTAGAGGAGCTGGACTAATTGCAAACATTGCCAAACTAGTGTTAACGCCACACTATATCACATCTGGTGGGAGTGAAATAGCAGGAGATTTAAGAACAGCAGTAGGAGGAAGGATACAATCATTGAGAGTACTGTATTCAATACCAACATGAGGATTCAGCGGCTAAGCAACAAGGTTGGTGATAACCCTTTATCAAGGCACTTTATGCAGAACCAGCATCACCATGTATACCAATCAGGAAAGTCCAAAATTGTGCAAATGGCTAAAGCCACGGAGAGCTGGTGGAACCTATCTTGTGATGGGGCAGTGGGATAGAACTGGGTTGATTATGGAGGACCAGTTCATGACTCTAATGGACAACCCCTAGTGGCATATGCTGGAGCAACGAACATGGAACATATTCTTTATAATGAAATGTTTGTTGTGTATAGAGGTCTTGCAGTGGCTGCTTCGAAAGACATTCAAAGAATACATATCACTACGGATTCCAAAATAGCGGTGGACATCAAGAAGACCAGCATCAAACCTCCCTGGAGAGTGAGACCTATTACCAGAAAAATTGATTTCCAAATGGCTAGTTTTACAAATGTGGAAATAACTCATGTTTGGCAAGAAGCAAACCAACCAGCTGACATCCTTTCAAATGCTACAAATAGACCCAGCTGAATTTTCTAGTAATCTCCTAAAAGCAATCTGAAAGGACGCTACTCAATGTAACTATACATGCTTGTAATTTTCTCTTATTTTTAATAGAAATTTATTACTTATCTAAAAAAAAAAGAAGGTAGTCCTCCCAACTTGGAGGCAAGCAAGTGAGTTCAAGGACTTCCTACTCAAAGCATCAGCCACCACATTAATCTTTTCTAAGAGGTAATTAATCGTGTAATCATAGTCCTTGATTAGTTTCATCCATCTTCTTTGTCTCTTATTCAACTCTTTCTGAGAGAATATGTACTTAAGACTTATGATATGTGAATGTCTCACAAGTCTCACTATACAAATAGTGTCTCCAGATCTTTTATGCAAAAACTATTGTTGCCAACTCTAAATCGTGAGTGGGATAGCTCAATTCTTGTGGTTTGAGTTGTTCCAAAACATACATGATTACCTTCCCATTCTGCATATGCACATAACCTAGGCCCTTCCATGAAGCACCACTATACACAACAAAACCACCTGTGCCAGACAGTAATGTAAGGACTGGAGCAGACACAAGTCGGTCATTTAGTTCTTGAAAACTCTTCTCATAGTTGGCATTCCACTCAAACTTTGCATATTTCTAAGTTAGCTTGGTTAACGGTCCTGCAATCTTAGAGAAACCTTTTACAAACCTTTTGTAATACCTAACTAAACCAAGAACTACGGATCTCAGCCACATTGGTTGGTCTTGACCAGTCTATAACTTATTTAATCTTCTTTGGGTCAACACAAATCCCATCCTTGGAGATAACATAGCCTAAGAATGCAAGCCAACCTAACCAAAACTCGCATTTGCTAAATTTGGCGAACAACTTATGATCTCTTAATGTCTGCAATACAATCTTCAAGTGTGACTCATGTCACTCTGTACTCTTGGAGTACAAAAATGTCATCAATGAATACGATCACAAATTTGGTCTTGGTACGGTTTGAACACTCTATTCACCAAATCCATAATGTCCATAGCGGGTGCAGAAGTAGTCTTGAGGATGTCCTCCTACCTGACCTTTAATTAGTGATAATCAGACCTCAAATTTAGCTTCAAAAACATGGCTACACCAATGCAGCTGATCGAACAAGTCATCAATTTGGGGTAGTGGATACTTGTTCTTTACAGTGACTCGGTTCAACTGTCGACTGTCGAGACACAACTGCATTGATCGGTCCTTCTTAACAAAAAAAGACTGGAGCACCCCATAGGGACACTAGGGCAAACAAATCCCTTGTTAAGCAACTCTTGAAGTTGCATCTTCAATTCCTTCAACTCTGTCAATGCCATACGGTAATGAGCGATGAAAATCGGTGCTGTACTTGGGACCAAGTCAACGAAAAACTCCACTTTTTTATTGGGTGGCAATCCTAGAAGATCTTTTAGAAATACATCAACAAATTCCCAAATGATAGGAATATCTTCCACCTTACTCTTTGTGTTTTGATCACAAACCACATAGGCTAAATAGCCTTGCCAACCTCTTTAGAGAACCTTCCCAGCTTGAATGCCCGAAATTAAACATGGGAAAGAATCCTTCTTAACTCCTTGGAATGAGAATTTCATCAACCTAGATATGTAGAATACAACTTCCTTAGAATAACAATGGACCATAGCATGATATGTGGCTAACTAATCCATTCCCAAGATTACATCGAAATCCTCCATGTCAAGTAAGATTAAGTCTGTCAGTAACTCTAGGTTCTCAACCATATAGCACAAGACTTAAGGACTAAATCCGTTAACAATGACTTCTTAAGAGGAGTAGATACATATAGTACATAGTGTAAAACCACAAGTGAAAAACTAGCATGTTTAACATAAGCATATGAAATGAACAAATGTGTAAATCTAGGGTTTATAAGAACACGTGCAGTGTAAGAAAATAGTAGAATAGTACCTGATACAACGGATTTGGATGCCTCCACATCTCTCTCAGTAATAGTGTACACATGGGCTTTGACCTTCGGGTGTTGCTGGTCATCAACTAGTTTGGCTACTAGGATTTCCTTCTTGGTAGGACAATCACGAAATAAGTGGCCAGCCTGTCCACAGCTAAAACAAACACTAGTGTTCCAATAGCATGCACCACCATGTCTTTTCTCACATCTCTTACACTGCTCAACAACTCCTTCTTTAATTGGCATTCTCTTGGCAGGTGTTGGAGCAATAGGGTCTTTGTGAGTTTAAGGCTGAAATGGTATTTTCCCTTTGTCACGGATCTTCTAGAGCTCATCACTCTCCCTTTCTATCATGCAGGTAATCTCAACTACATCCATGAAAGTCTTCAACCTCAGCACAGGCATATGATAATGGATACTAGGACTAAGGACTCGCTAAAATTTTCCAGCTTTCATAGCATCATCCACAACTATCTATGGAGCAAAGCGAGCCAACTCCATGAATTTTGCCCTATATATTGCAACACAACCATGTTTCCTTGCACCAACTCAAGGAATTCTAATTCCTTCTCTTCTTGAACGCTAGGTGGGAGATAGTAATCCCTAAACATCTCTCATGTGGGAGGCTCATTGTACTCTCCTATAAGCGTATCCTTTATGGTACGCCACCAGTGTTTGGCTTCACCTTTCATCATGAAAGTAGCCAAATAGACATGTTGATCTTCAACATAGCCTATCATCTTGAAAATCTTATTAAGTTTCATAATCCAAGACTCCGCTTCCATCAGGTTAGGAGTTTCCCTAAACTCTGATGGTCAAATTTTTTGAAAATGCTCAATCATGTGATTCTCATTTCCATTGTTCCTCTCTCTTGGTTGTCTCTCATTAATGATATGTTCCTTCATAACCTCAGCTATGCCATGAATAACTCCCAATATTCCCTCAAAGGGGTCTTTTCAATTGCCGAAGTAGAAGATGCCCCTCTAGTACTCATCATTGGCGGCATCTCATACCTAATACCAAGTAACAACACACTTAGAATCATAGAGAATTCTAAGATACGAAAAAATCAACTAATATCCTTAATCACAATTCAATATGAATCCTCAAGTACAATTTGATATAAAGTCCCAAAAAATAAGGTCAATCATCAATATCATATGATCTATAATTTAATTCTCTCAAGTATTCCACTGCTATCCATTCTATGTCACTTTTAACTCCACTTATTCACACGATCATTCATCCAATAGTCTATAGAATCCAACCCTGGTTGCTCTGATACTAAGCTGTAACGCCCCCGAACCTAGACTCTGATATCATCCGTATACGCCCCGGATTTGGATTGTAACATTAAAATTTGATTCGTAATTCATAACATATACAACCATATATTCATATCATAACATAATCTCATAGTCTATTACTTTTAATTACATGCAGAAGCGGAAAAATATTTGTTTATGCCTTACCTTAGACATAAGCCTTTCATCATTAAACCATAACTCTTGATTCATTACCTTTACCTTTAGCAGAAGCATATCTTAATTTATAACGTGTACCCAAAGATATTTCATTTGTACTAAAGTGCAACGAAAATAGTATACCATCTACTGAAATCAATCTCTCTATCAGTCCACCGTGTACTTAGCCACCGTCACAATCAATCCATCATCTCACCCAAACCAATGCTAATTGGGGTGAGTTTGACGCGCTTAGGAAGTACAAATGCAAACCATATCTAACTGATAACAGATAGACTTGCAGATAGGTTTCTCTTACGTAACATGAGCATGGATAACAATATGAAACTCAAACTATAGGAAGCAATAGCATATAAATCCATAGTACAATTAAATAAGCAATATAACCATAATCAATGTCATGGGTAATAAAGCAGTACACGTCACAATGTAATGATAAATGTAGCATTATTCCCTTTCAAAATTAGTCAATATATCTTTTTTCAAAATCGTTTTTCTTACTTCTTATCAATAGATCACTCACTTATCATTAAGATTCAATTACATTTATATCACATGGTTCATTTTCTTATAGACTTGATCAAGGTCTTGTTCATTAGTTCATATCATTCCATAATAAATTTCAAAGGTTAAATCATTATTCTCCATTGTTGAGATCCAATGGGAGGTCCCAGAATTATGTTCAATAACGTTCAATAGATTCAAATGAAGGAATGAAGGAAAGGCACAAGCCAAGTCAATATCAATAAGTTAGGTCCTGAAACAATAATCAAAAGGTTTGATAAGTTCAAAGAATTCAATAAAGTTCAAAAGTAGTCAATGATACACCATTGTTGCGACCTAATGGGAGGTCCCAAAACAATAATCAGGTTCAATGAATCAATACAACAGTCAAATAACAATCACCATTGTTGCGACCCAATGGAAGGTCCCAAATAGTTTTACCATTGTTGCAACCTAACAGTAGGTCCCAAAGATCATATCATATTCATTGTTGTGACCCAATGGAAGGTCCCTATACAGATTCCCGATGTGGTCCTTTATACTATACTATTGTTATGACCCAATGACAAGTCCCAAATACATATTTCATTGTTGCAACCCAATGGAAGGTCCCAAAACAATATTCTCTCACTTGTTGCGACCCAATGGTAGATCCCTATATAGATTTCTGATGTAGTTATCTATAATTTACCATTGTTGCAACCCAATGATAGGTCCCAAATATATATTCCATTATTGTGACCCAATGGAACGTCTTGAACGGTTCAATCATATCCAAAGAGTCCAATAACTTAATAAGGCCTAAATAGGTTCAATAGTTCAAAGATTATAACATTTTAAGATTCAATAAACAATTGAAACATATCAAAGGATATCAATAGTCAATAAGGGTTCTCATGACATATTAAAGAAGGCTTCATGGTGCAATAAGTTTCAATCATAATACATTCACATTTCATATTCAATTATTCCAAAATCATTCATATAGATCACATATGATCATTACTTCAGGTAGATTTCTATCATTCATAGTTCTTATGATTTTTTCATATCATGAGATCAAAACAGACTTAGATTCAATTTGCATAGCAATTCACATGTGTCAACACCCAAATTTTGACTCAGGTCATCTAATGGAATGAGTAAGCATATCAAAGCAGTATTTAGAATCAGACTTTAGGCAACCCTAGTTTAGGGAGATCAGGCCTGGACTCTAAGATGTTAGGCATCCCTTATGAAGTCTTCCCCAGATATTTCGATCGCAAAAAGCATCATCCATGTCATGTCATGTGTAATACAATCTCAAGGATCAGACAAAATGACATTGACTAGTCAAACCCTAATTCTTCATAAAACATTGATAGGACTATGAGGGTCCACATTCAAGACTACCAATCTCATTGCATTTAAAATTCTCCAGCCTCTGTAAGACTTTTCACAAGAAAACATCATAGGCTAAAAAATTACCATTTTACCCTTTTGCCTACAAAACAATCCTTGGACCCTCAAGAAACCTCTGAAGCTTCTCCCATCACCTGAATCATGTCATGTCAGATGCTACACATCCCAATTTTAGCCATTTTCAAAGAAATGTCCTCGAAACAGATCATCTCTAAATCTAGCAATAACCAATTGCTCAAACTCTAAGAATTTCTAGTCTGGATGTGACCTTCAAAAAGTTCTTAAAGGATCATCTGACATCCGAATTCAGAAAAGTCGGTGGCCATCTCTCAATTTTTATCTTACTTTTAATAAGTCGTCTCTCGAATAAAAACCATTGAGGCCTCAAACCCCCTTAGTATCTTAAATCTTCTTCAAGACATACTAAGGTGGGGCTTTTCTCGGTAGCTCCAAGGTCTTTAAAAGACTATCATCCCGAACCATGTCACCAGGAAACTCTACAAGCTCAACCACCACATTTTTTCCAAATAAGTTCAAAACACTTTTTATTTGTATCTGACACACGGTAAAGCCCTACGAGTTCCCCCGAAACTTGCATTATGCAAGATCAGACCCATTTTCTCAGTATTTCCCCTACCTTCAAAAGACTATCATCCAGAGGGGGTCAATTACGGACTCAGGCTGGCCTAAAATCCCCATTCTTTAGGGAACTATGGTCATTTTGTCCCACCAAGTGTCCCCCCTTTGAAAAGCTTTGGGAGATTGCCTAGGAATCCAAAGGACAAGCTATTAGTTTCTATAGGTTCGAGACTCCCAGACCTTCAGTACTCTACTACCCATCAATTTTCGATGACAACCTCAGCCAACATTAGTAATAATTTTAATTAATATTTTTAACTTGCTAAAAAAGGGGTTTTGAGTGGGATTTCCTACTCAGGTATCATTTTTCATAATGGTTTGAGCATGTGTCTCACAAAACCTAAGGGCCACCTTTTGTCTAAAGATTTCAGAGACCAATTTGACCATCTTACCCTTTCTGTAAATATTCGAGAGATTTTAAGGTCAATTAAACCCTAATTTTCCTAACCTACATTTATCGTAATTCATTTTCAACTAATCCAATGCAACCAGAACATCCAAGACTTTGAAAATGTACTTTGAGTTTGCGTGTTTTTTAGCACAGGAACCCAAAAAGTAGGGTTGCATAGTAAGAGGACATTTTCCCTTGAAATTTCTTTATTACATATTAATGAGCTAAGAATTTTGTCTTTTAGCTCATTAATGTTCATTAATGCATTCACATTAAGAGCTTTAATCCCTAGCCCGTAGACATGGATCTCCTTTGTGCACCCCATGTACCCCCTTTAAGATCAATTATATGAATTTCAATAATTCATATAATCCACATCTAACCCTTCATCTAGCACAAACACATGTCACCCCTTGATTGCTCTAAAACAATCAAATGTGATAGATGGCAAGCCAAGTTTCATCTCTCACCCTTGATTCAATTAAGGCCCAAACTCTTTTCTAACCACTCATTTTGGAAAACCATAATTTTAGTATCAATCCTAGATCTCTCACTTATCCATTCATCTTCTAATTTCAACCCTTGGTTGCTCTCAACCAATGGGAGAGGTGTCTTAGCCTTTAAACCTTCTAATCTTGGCCCTAGATCTCCCATGGCTTTAGAATTGATCCTAGCACTTCAAACACACCCCCAACCTCTATAAATAAAAAGCCCCAATTTTGTGTTAAATAGGGAGGATTTTTTGAGCAAAAATCTGAAAGAAAATAAGAGAAAAAGAGAAGAAAGAAGTGGAAAAAGCCCTAACCACTAAACCCAAACTCTGACCCTTGGAAGAGGTAACCCTAAACCCTCTCTCTCATTTAATTCTAGAATAGATTCAATTATTAGTTTTGTATTCTTTACATACTTCTATGATGTGCAATACATACCCCATGACTGTCTCTTAAAGAGGGCTACATAGTGGAGACAAAACATGTCTCTGCTTGACTTGTTTTTTACCATAGAACTTTGCTGAATTTTTATGATTTTTGTAGGGATTGGAATGATCCTAAATTTTTATGGTAGGCTCCTGAATAGGTATCCTACCTACAGTAAAAAGTTCATGAATTTTGGAGCATGTTTGGGCCTTAGAACAGTCTCCCCAAGTTTGTCCTAAAAATTGTTTTTTCTGTGTTCTTTCTTTACCAACCTATATTGCGGATTTTTTGTGATTTTTGTAGTTCGAATTTCAATCTAATTTTTTACACAATGCTTTCATAAGGGTCTTATATACCCATTTAAAATTTTAGAATTTTTAAACCCCTATAGGGTATCTAAATAGGCCAAAGATCAGGCTACTGGATTTCTATCCAGCAACTGACGCCTGAATTTTAATGTCAATTAAAGACATTAAAATCTAGGCATTAGAACAAAGTTCAAGCGTATATGAATTTTAGGAGTCAGGTTTTAGGGCCCATTCTAGTAATCTACAGACCTCTTAGAGGTCACACACAGTCACACACAAGGCTTGAACCCATCTCCATAAGCCAGGGTACACCAGTGGGCCATTATCCCCCTCAACTCCTAAATTTTAATGTCAATTAAAATCCAGGCGTTAAGGATTAAATTTACGCGTCAAGCCTGAGACAAAAAATAACCCTGTTTTGATTTTCATATTTCATTTTTTTTTTTTTTTTGTACTGATCCAGGGTCTAAGACTCATGTTGTATGACCACATAGAGGTCCCTCACCTCCCTACAAATCCCTAGAAAAGTGGGACCCTCAAAATAAGGCCAAACCCTAAAAATCAGGTTACTGGATTTTTTCCAACAACTAATGTCTGAACACACAATGACCTTGAGTCTGGTCTCTATACAATAAGTTTACAAAACCAAGTGTGGGACCCATTTTTTAGTCCAATGCTTGAATTTTACATTTTATAAAATGCATCAAGCTAAATTCAAGTGTTAAGCTAAATTCAAGCGTCATGTATAAAAATAAATAAAATTCAATTTACAACACGTACATTTATGGCAATCAATAACATGTATGCTTACAAGAAGCGACCCTAAAATGGTGGATAATTGGGGTGCCTAGCACCATCTCCAATTGCAACAAAACAACTTGCCCTTTTCTTTGGAAACCAGACTAATAATATAAGGAGTTAACCCCCTAGACCTCCGGGTCTAGACTTCCCTTCTTTTAGAAAGGAAGTGATGTCCAACTACATCGGTAAACCTGAGTTGGTGGTGACTCCCAAAAAAGCCTGACCCCCCCGGGTCAGCCACTTGATCACAAACCCAAAAATGAGGAAAAGCGGAACTCAAAATCCAAGAAAGGAATAAGGGACCAAATCCCTCTTTTCCCCCTCTTTTACCTGATGTCCACAAAATGGTGACTCCGTTGGGAAAAATGTTTGATCTCTACACATACATGTTACAATTGCGATAATACTTTTTTTTATTGTTTAGCATGTTTTATGAAATGTTTATGTACAAGCTTATATAATGCTTTCAATAACATATACTCCCTTAGATTTAGGTCACTCCATTAGTTAGTAGGTTCAAATTTCATCTTCAATGATCATTCAAAACTTGTCTGCTAGGTTGGAAAACATGCTCATTTTAGATTTAGGATAGCTTGAACTAGCTTTAGGATTAAATTCCATTTTGAACAACTTGCTTGAATACATGTTTGATTTTCATTTTATATAAAATAAGGCCCCTAATTTTCTCTTTGTCATTACCTACCAATGGACTGACATTGGCACACATTTAGGATGGGAACAACGTTGGTGCCGTGGTTGCTACATCAGTGCGGTCAGGCTGAGTTACCTAAAGTAATCACTATTCCCATGATCCAATTTTAGGTTTGAGTTATCTAGGATACACTTAAAATATCTAGAGGTCTAGTTGTAGGATTTTGATTGTCATGTCTTCTCTGTGTGCTTGCATACTTTAGTTATGGAACTAAGAATTCATGTTTGTTTGCCAACTTAAAAATTATTTTTTTAGATGTGATTAGGTCGATTATTTACCTTCTTGATTAATTTTGGATATTTCTCACCCCCATTTACATAATACATATAAAGCACAACTTAGAACAAGAAATTCATTCCATTAAACCAAAAGAACTTTCAAAAATTAAAAACAATTGAAGAAGTCAAAATTTTACCTCAATGAGCCTCGTGCTTCTTCTTCAGGGAGGCTACCTCTATCTGGTGGTCTAGATGAACATGCCTCACCAGGGTGAAAGACCAAGCCATCCTTTGGGGGCACTCATGAAAACCTCTCAAGAAATTTGTAAAAAAGAAAAACCCATTAAAATACACTTACAAACTTTTACATAAACATAAAGGAAATAAAATAAACAAGTTTACTTGTGTAATGGTGTCCAGAGGTAGCCAACCTTAGGAACCTCGCCCTTGGGAAGAGGCATCTCTATCAAGGCCCCTTGAGTGACGGTCACTGTGACCACCACGGGCATCCTACTTATAAGCTCCTCATAAGAAGCCCTTGCATCAGGACTTTCCTATTTCTCTCTCTCCTAGCCCTTAGCATGGGCTTTGCAGCTTCCTCGGGCTCACCCACATTTTGTCCCCCTACATCAGGTGCCACCTAGCAATGAGAGATGTCAAAAAATTAGTCAAGTCAAATAATAATAATTAATATTTTTTTACTTACCTGTTGCTCGCTTGGCCAAAGGCCTACATGTCTGAGTGGCCAACCACTCAGTATAGTCTATCTCCGGGATTAAACATCCCGTGGCATCCTCCCCTATCTCACCTCGAACTAATGGACCCTTGGTCTCAATAACTCAAGGAGGCGAACGAGGAACTACAAAAATCTCAATTTCTCCAACTTGGCTCTAACACTTACCCCCCGAGATATCACTCGATCTCGCTTGGGCCAATCAACACAATCCTCGACCGAGACTAGTCCCATGCCGAGTCCTAGCCCAAAGCTCCTTCCCCGTCAAGGGCCCAACAAGCCCAAGGATGCCAATTAACCTGTACATAATTACAAGCTTAAGTTAAACCAAGTAAATCAAAGCAAATAAAGGAAATAAAATAATTTCAAACCATTTTACTTACTTGGGAAGCTGTGAGCTCATCTAGTTCCCGCCTAAATGCAAAGATAGGCCTCTTCTTCTTATGATAAGTCTGAGAAGTAGACCACCTCTCTACATAGGGAAAGGGAAAGAGTTCTTTACCCTTTCTTTTTGGTGCTAGAGGTGTTAGATTCTCATAGCACCAAACCTGCATAATTCAAAAAAAAGAAGAAAGTGTTAATGTAAAATCAAAACAATACAAAAACAAAAATGAAAATTCAATAAATTAACATACCTCCTAAAGAAAGTAGGACCAGAGGAAAACATGGGCCCCCCCATCAGCAATCTCGCTCATGTTGGCATACATCCACCTAAGGGCGGATCAACCCTAACCATGTCTTCACCTTGGTCAAGTTTTCAAGGGAAAGAAGCCAGCATAAGTATATCCAGTCACTTTTGGCACTAAAAACAGACCGTGTCAACATATAGATGAGGAAAGCCCTCACTGTGAAGTTGATCTCAGCATCCATGCTGTCGTTGATGGCCAAGATGTAATTCTCCTCAAATTAGGATGGAAGAACTTCCTTCGACTCCTTGTAGCATACAATGGACTTTGGCCCCAGACATCTGTGCACTGACTCATGCGAGGGATCAGCCACCCGGGGTGGAGGCATGCCATCCATGGAAAGCCAGGTCATCATATAGAAGTCTATTGGGGGCATCCTAATCTCACCCATTGGGAGGTGGAAGGTGTGAGCCATTGGTGACCACCTCTCTATAAGAGCCATTAGTAGCCCCTTTGTCTGCCTTCAGTAATGGTAGATGTAATAATGGACCGAACACCAATGCCTCTACCTGGTCCTTGACCTTCTTGCACAAATGGCCCATGTCTAGGACTCCGGTCCAAGACCCGTGTACTTATACATGATCTTGAGCCTACATACATAACACGTAATAAATTCATCAACAAGAAAAGAGAAAAGAAAAACAAGGAAACAAAAAAAATTCTTAGGCCTGACGCCTGAATTTTAATGCTAATGCATAAAAATTAGGGCAACATTGTTCTCAGGCGTCCGAATGGCCAAAATTTCAAACAATTCAAAATCATCTTAAACAATTCTAAATAACATTGAATCATGAGAATAAAAAAAATCCCAAAATTTTTACAAAAATCAAAATTCTACAACTTTCTTTTCGAAAAAGAACTAAAAAATCACAAATAATCAAAAAGTTTGTAAAAACTTAAAGAACTTGCAAGAACTAATTAAGAACATCATAAAGTGCCTACTGTTATCAAAAGAAACAAACAAGTACATAGATTAAAGACTTACCAAGTCTGCAACCAGCTTTTTCCATAAAGTTTCTTCGTGGGAGGTGAGGAATGGGAAGTTTCATGATGATCCGCTTCCACTCATTGTTGTTAGAAAGGTTGGGGTTGATCTCCAAAGATCTCCCACGTTCTCCCAATGTTCTATTGTTCAAATGCACAGAAAATGACAAAAAGGCTCGTGGGACTTTTAAAATTTGATAACTGCACCTGATACTTGAACGTGCTCCTGATGCCTAAATTTTAATTGAATTTTTCAAGCGTTAATACATTTTTCTGCCAAAGTTGCTTTTCAACTCCAAATTCACTTCTTTAACATACTTTTATGTTTGTTTAGCAGGTATGGACCATAACCCATATGCTTGGACCCATACTCCACCACCTACATGAATTTCACAAATTCCCTTATTACCCTTCCGCCTGAAGAGCAATACATATGGGTGAACCAAAGC
This sequence comes from Platanus orientalis, assembly GCA_025762735.1. Taxonomy (NCBI): domain Eukaryota; kingdom Viridiplantae; phylum Streptophyta; class Magnoliopsida; order Proteales; family Platanaceae; genus Platanus; species Platanus orientalis. Next base: position 1,149 of record JAOXJP010242583.1, on the reverse strand, counting down.
TGACTCGGGGCCACCTTGTCACTAGTCCAGATAAACCTAGATTGGCCACTTATTTTTGGATTCCAGCATCTATGTTTTTCTGCTTCGGAGAACATGAGCTTTCACCAACCATTGAAGAGTCACGACATAGAGGCAATCTTCCCAATCCACAAATTGAGCTACTTCAAGGATTTCCATTCTACTCTTGGCATCTCGAAAGCTTCCTTGTCCAAAGAAGCTTTGGGAGATTATCTACATTGTCCTTTTGATCTCCTTCTAGAGAGAGGTTGGAAGAAAGTTGGGGACTTCACAGTCCCCATCAAGTTCAAGGCATTCACTTTAGCTGTCTTGGGATAGCTTCTTCTATCCCGTAGCCGTCATCATATTAGCGGTGTCCTTTGCGATGTTCTAGGGAAACTCTTGTAGAATAAGACCTTGGCTCCTTTGATTATCACCGAGACCATTGCTAGTCTATCTCACTACTCCCAACAGCAAAGTGGTCAACTATATGGCTGCCCAGCTTTCTTACAGGCTTGGCTCCACGAGCATGTGACTACTTTGTCATCATTTACCACTTATGTTCCCCGCTACTTGGCTCTTGTATAGGCTCATGTTGACACTTGACCTCTTTCGGCCAAGGCTATGACAGCAGGTTACCGAAGCCTCCTATCCAATGTGCTTCCCGAGCATAGCACTTGGCAGGTTAAGTGGTACAAAGAACATCCACATGTCTCTGTAGGTGGGCGCACTTATATGGTCCTCCTTGGGCTTTACAAAAGCACATCTTATGTACCAACACGGGTCCTTCATTAGTTCACTCTTCGACAATATTTGCTCAAATTCCCTACTATGTACATCCCGATGTCGGGGGGGTTTGGATTCCTCCACCCGCCCGTGGATCCGAGCCACACTTTGGCTCGATCGTTGGGCACGTGATGCGGGGTTGCTAACCTTGGGGGAGTTAGGTTTTTTCGGGAGTTACAACAAACTCGGGATTAACCGATGGAGTTGGACATTGGTTCTCCCCTTCGAGAGGAATGGGAGAAGTCTAGACCCATAGGTCTAGGAGTTTAACTCCTAAAATTGGTCTGAGTTCCTAAGATAAAGGGTAAGTTGTTTAGTTGCATTTAGGGAATGTGTTAGGTACCCCAAATACCCACCCTTTTAGAG
>JAOXJP010242572.1:0-23000 GCA_025762735.1 Platanus orientalis | reverse complement strand
GCCCCTAAACAATGCATTTGGGCCTCTGCCCCTCAAGAAAGGACTTTGGGCCTCCACCCCTTAAGGATGAAATTTGGGTCTCTACTCCTCAAAGAAGGAATTTGGACCTCTGCCCCTCAAGAATGAAATTTGGGCATATGCCCCTTAATGATGAAATTTAGGCCTTTGCCCCTCAAGAAAGGAATTTGGGGTTGTGGCCCCTCAAGAATAAAACTTGGGCCACAACCTCTTAACCATGGAACTTGGGCCTCGACCCCTTAGCCATAAAACTTAGGCCTCAACCCCTCAGCCATAGAATTTGGGCCTTGGCCCCAAGCAATGAATTTGGGCCTCGGACCCCAAGCAATGCATTTGGGCCTCTACCCCCAAGGATAAAATTTGGCAATGCATTTGGCCCTCCACCCCTCAAGAAAGGAATTTGGGCCTCCGCCCCTCAAGGATAAAATTTGAGCATCTACTTCTCAATGATGAAATTTGGGCCTCTGCCCTATAGGAAAGGAATTTGGGGTAGTGGCTCCTCAAGAGTAGAACTTGGGCTTGACCTCTCAACAATAGAACTTGGGCCTCGGCCCCTCAGCTATAGAATTTGGGCCTCAGTCACAAGCAATGCATTTGAGCCTCCGCCCCTCAAGAAAGGAATTTGGGCCTCCACCCTTTAAGGATGAAATTTGGGCCTCCTTCCATCAAGGATGAAATTTGGTCCTATGCCCCTCAAGAACGAAACTTGGGCATCCAGCCCTAAGCAAAGAAATGTGTGCCTCCACCACTCAGCAATGAAATTTGGGTCTCTGGCCTTTAAGAAAGGAATTTAGGCCTCTACCCCTCAAGGATGAAATTTGGGCCTCTACCCCTCAATGATGAAACTCGGGCCTCCGCCCCTAAGCAAAGAAATGTGGGTCTCTGCCCCTCAATAAAGGAATTTGGGCCTTTGCCCCTTAAGGATTAAATGTGGCCTCCGCCCCTCTGCAAAGGAACTTGGGCCTCATCCCCTCAATAATGAATTGGGCCACATCCCATTAGCAATGAAATTAGGTAAAGGCTCCTTCAGAATAGTGTCGACCCTTAGGGATCCCCAAAATTTTGAAACAAACCTAATAAATCTCTCAGCATGAACCAACAAGAAAATAAAATCATGAAGTCCACTTTGTCAGCAAAGCAATTCGGTGATAAATCATAACCCCAGTTAAGTCCATACTTATGGAAATGTTTAATAAAAAATGATGCATCAATCATTTTTGACCTTGATACTAGGCGGTGTCAAGGTTCAGTGAGGACTCTACCTCACGAAAAAGGCCAAATTTTGACATCACAGATTGCTTATTGGGCATAAGAAAATTTCGATCATCATTCCATTGCCTACGTAACATGACAAAAATAAATACGTAGCACCAATCTCTAGAGATCTCCATGGCTTTTAGAGTTAAGCCCAAACGCTTCAAGATATGCTCTGCTCAGGCCACCGTAGGTTTGGTGAGGGACTTTAGGTCCTACCTCACCAAAATTGGCCAAAACTGTTGACATGATAGATTGCCTTTTAGGTATAGGAAAGTGTCGACATCATTCCATAGCCTATATATTATGACAACCACTTTTAAAAATTGGTTAAAATAGATATGTAGCATTGATCCTTTATGATCCCCATGGCTTTCAGAATAAGCCTAAAAACTTCCTGACAAGCCCTGCTCAGGCCATCACAGGTTCGGTGAGAAACTCTAGGTCTTGCCTCACCAGAAATGGCCGAAACCGTTGACATAGAAATTGTCCACCTGGGTATAGATAAATGTTGACATCATTTCATAGCCTATATACTATGACAATCATCTTTGAAAACTTGATTGAAACAAATATATAGCATTGATTTCTCAGAATATCTATAGCTTTTGGAGTAAGCCTAAAAACCTCCTAACATACCTCATGCAGGCCATGTAGGTTCGCTAAGTCAAGTCGATCCCCAACTTTGTAGAAAGGCCTTCACAGATAAACCACCTATCTAGGGTGTAGGTAGGCATCATCACTTTATAGCATACAAATTATGTCAGCCATGTTTGCAGATTGGATGGTTGAAACAAATACGTAGCACCAGTCTCTCGAGATCCCATGGCTATTAAAATAAGCCCAAAAAGTTTCTAACAAGCCCTGTCAGCAATCCCTAAACCATAAACAAATTGCCACACAGCATCCTAGTTATTCGGACATAGCTGAATGCTACACTTCGATTCATCGTCTATGTATTATCTTAGCACTAATACCATTAGGGAGTTATGCATAATAAATAGCATTAGGTTCCTTATTATCACAACCCCCACAACTTCCGGAGAAAGTGCAACAACATCTTCAGTCCCAACCAGTCCTATAGTTACACTCTATCAAAGACGGGATGACTGTAAGGTATGACCCACCTGTGGTGTCTATTTAGGAGGATGTAAACACACATCACAATTCAATTCATAAAGTATATCTAATTCCTAAGGCCATAGTTGGACTGATATCATACTTGAAGAATCCTCTTCACAGCAAATGGGTTACTTGTGATCGTCTTCACCCGTGGATTTAGGCAATATTGTCAAAACATGTAAATTGATGTGTTTTGTATGATTAACTCTTTCTTATTTGTCTTTCTTGTTTCATTTCATGTTCTCATTAACCTTATTTCGATCTGTTTGTCATAACAGTTTTATGTTTCTGTAAATATAGAATAAAAAGCAATTCTTTTAGGAATGAAGTATTCAAACTGATTGAGAACCTAAAATATCAATGCTCCCTGTTATCTAGATTCTAAAAAGCATGAAAAATGGGAAGTCATTATTTCTACCAATCTTCTAGACATTTACTCTCTTGAAAACAATTAGAGCACTAAATAAAACGTAGTATACTAATTGTATATTAACCAAAGATGAAGAAACTTTCAAGTAGCGGAAGATATCTTGTTCACAGCATCTACCACAGTTCGCATGAGTGCCAACTATGTCATGTTAGAATGTTCTACCTACATAAGATGGAAACAACAAGTGTGAACAAATAAACATTGATCTGATTATCTAGCAAATTAAGCATGATTCTCACAAATGTTTCTATTACCAGTTCATTGATCTAGATATTATGAAGATGAGGAGATACAAAAAATTTCTCTTTCGAAACTTAACATAATGTTTCATTATCCTTTTGACCTTGTGAAGGTGAACATGACAAACAGTGCTGCCCTTAGAGAGGCTGCTTGGTTGCATAATAGTGAGGCAGAGTTGGCACATTCACATGCATCATGTGCTTGCCTCTCACAGGTCAATTAAATGTTCTTTAATTTATTCTTTAAATATTTTGTATGGTGTCAACAAAACTTTTTTTTTATATGTAGTTTCATTTTTTAAATTGCTATTTTGTGCTAATGTTGTTTTCTTTTAACTTTTCTTTAACCTGACTTGCATTTTGTGTTGGGACATTATAGCTTTATAGCTATATCAACACATACAAACATAATTTCATTAAGGCCCTGTTTGGTTTCCATGAAAACTGGTTTTTTCATGATTCTTGACAAAATTTTCTCTAGAGAATCATTTGCAAGTTGTCTGGTTGCCAAGAATCATAAATCCTCAATTTTCAAACTTTTCTCTCATAAATAACTATTTTCTTGTCTACTACCATATTTTTTTCACACAACTCTTGCATAACACATAAGTATTTCTTGGCAATCAAACAACAGTAGGAAAATGATAGAAAATTACAATTTTCTCTTCTTTTCTTATGAAATTTTCTTTTTCTATCATTTTCTGTTCAATTCAAGGCAACCAGATAGGGCCTAAAAGGATGATTATGATTAACATGATTCATGTGATTTTTAGTTAAGGCTCATCCAAAAAGTATACCATCAAATGAATGATTTGGGTTGATATCTATTGGAATTATAATGGACAATTATACCATGAAAGCTGAATAAAACTTTTTTTAAGACCAACCAAGCTTTATGTAGTAGAATGTTGGGCAGCCAACAAAAAACGCATACATAAAATGAGCATAGCATCGACTAAGATGTGAAAATAGGGTAACTAAAAATCATTTTGGATTTATGCCTAGGAGATCAACAATTGAAGCCATTTTCCTACTTCAGCGATTGATGGGAAAGTATAGAGAAAAGAAGAAATATCTTCACATGTTCTTTATTGACCTAGAAAAGACATATGGTAGAGTACCAAGAGAGATCATTTGATGGCTTTTTGATTAAAAAAAAGGGGGTTCCAAGTAGATATATTGACCTAGTCAAGGATATGTATGATGGAGTGATAACTAGTGTTAGAACAACCGGGGGAGATACAAGTGAGTTTGCGATCAAGTAGGCTTGCACCAGGGGTTAGAATTGAGTCAATACCTTTTTTCCTTAATTATGGATGAGTTGAATACATATATAATTGAGGAGGTGCCATTATGTATGTTATTTGCTGATGATGTTGTGTTGATTGATGAGACTAGAGAGGGGGTTAACTGCCAAGTTAGAACTATGGAAGGATGTTTTAGAATCAAATGGTTTTAGGATAAGTTAGACTAAAAGAGAATATATGGAAAGCAAGTTTGGCCAAAATAAGAGTAGAAATGAGGTAGTAGTTAAAATTGATAACCAAGAGATACCTCAGAGTGACCATTTTCGTTATCTTGGTTCAATCATGTACAAAGAGGGAGATATTGTAGATGACATTGCTCATAGAATTAGAGTGGGATGGTTGAAGTGGAGAGGTGCTTCTGGAGTGTTTTGTGATAAGCAAATACCATTAAAATCGAAGGAAAATTTGTATAAGACAGCTATAAGACCAACAATTTTTTATGGAGTAGAATGTTGGGCAGCCAACAAACAACACACACATAAAATGAGTGTGGCTGAAATGAGGATGTTGAGATGGATGAGTGACAATACTAGAAATAATAGAATTAGGAATGAATCCATCTGTGGGAGCTTAGGTGTAGAACCAATAGGTGACAAAATGAGGGAAAGTCAATTGAGATGGTTTGGTCATATGCAATAAAGACCAGTGACTACACTGGTGAGGAGGAGTGAGACGATGCAAGTTGAAGGTGCTAGAAGGACTAAAGGAAGACCAAAATTGACCTGTGTTGAAATAGTAAGGAGAGATATGGAAACTTGTAATTTAATGACAGAAATGGCCCTAAATAAAGAAGAATGACATAATAGGATTTGTATAGCTAACCCAAAATAGTTGGGATAAAGCTGTTTGTTGTTGTAGCTAAAATAAAGATGTTAAGATGGAGGGTGCCAAGACTAGATATGATAAAATTAGGAATAAATCCATTCACAGGAGCTTAGCCTTAGAACCAATAGGTGATAAAATGAGGGAAACTCGACTAAGATGGTTTGATCATATGCAATGAAGACCAATGATTGTGCCAGTGAGAAGGCATGAGACGATGCAAGTTGAAGGTGTTAGAAGACTAGAGGAAGGCCAAAATTGCTGCCTAGCTTCTGTGCACACAAAATTCGTGCACAATGCATGTCGGGGGCTGAGAACACTCATACCAGCATTGAAAAGTGACTTGCATTTTTTGGGGTACATGCTTATCACTTTTCAATGCTGATGTGAGTGTCCACAGGCCTCTAAACATGAATTGTGCACGGATTTTGCGTGTACAGAATCCGGAGTGCAAAAATTGACTAGGGTTGAAGTAGTAAGGAGAGAGATGGCAATTTGTAATTTAGCTGTAGATATGGCCCTAAATATTGTGGAATGGTGGAATATGTTTCGTGTAGCCGACCCCAAATAGTTGGAATAAGGCTCTTTGCTTTTGTTATTGTTGTTGTAAATATAATGGACAATTACAACACTTAACCAAAGCTACATTCATACCCCTTTCTTATGGGTCACGGCAAGTTGTCAACACCATAACTTCTTTGTCTCACAAATTTCAACAAGACTGAAGATGTCAGCTTGCTAAGTTTGTAAAGTCTGTGGGTGTGTACCACAGACCTGGGTTCAAAACCAATCTTCACCTATAATTACCTATCAAAAAAAAAGCAGACCATTGGAGGGAAGGACCATTTGAAAGGAACTCAAAAAAAAGGGTATGGATAGTAATGAGAGATGGAAAGAAGAGCAGAATTTGGTGGTGATAAAAAAGTTTTAAGGTATATACATAATGTAAAGCTTGAATTGGAAGGAGAAACCTCCAAAACAGCTCAATAGATCAAAACATTAACCGCCACAACTACAAAAAGATTGAAAACTTATAATATCAGACCAAAATAAAGTGGAGTTCGAAATGAAATAGATTGGGGCAGTACCTGATCAAAACGTTTTCTAAATGTAGCTTTAACAACAAATCCAGAAGAAAAATATATGTAAAGGCTTTGGTTCATTACTTCGTTAGTTACAGGTGATCATCTGTAGCAGCAGTAACTTTTTGTAGCGTGAACAAGAAATAAAATAAAAGGGTTGTCTACGTGGACAACCCATCCTAATTTTATTTGTTTTTTTTTTTTTTTACATTTTTTAAGAGTGCCACGTGGACAACCCTAAAATGGTTTCTCTTCTCTTGTCCCAATTTGTTCTCTTTTAATTGGATTATAAAACGGTCCTACTTTTTTAACCTTACTTCCTTTCTACATACACTGGATTACACCTGTATACACTCACCCCTGTTTACACAAAAAATAAATAGAATGTATTAGTTGCTCAATCAGCTGGAGGCAAATAACGTGTCTATTTAAGTAGGGATCTGGTAGGATTGGTTGAATCAGTCAGGTGGAAAAGGAACCAAGGCAGGCATCATTCCCAAAGCGTGGCGGGGCTTTGGCCTCCCAGGCTGAGTGATGTGCAATCAGTGTACATAGTTCGCAGTTCTGTTCAAATTACATGGTTTGCAATTCCCCAATTTCTTTGTGAATTCAAGTAAAATCTGTTTAATTTGACTACACAATCTGCTAAAATCAATTTGGACTAGTCTTTTGAGAAGGGCTGTGCACAGCCTCTTGTATACACCACCCACCCCTGTTTACACAAAAAATAAAAAGAATGTGAGATGCTTTTTTTTTTGGTTCTTTTTTCTTTTTCTTGAGAGAGACGCTAACACCCTTCCTTCCATTCCCATCTCTAGCAACAGCCTCTTACCCTGCCATCATAAATTTTGATGAACATGCTGCATCTCAATTTATCTTTATACAGTCATTTATGGGAGGATGCTAGTCACTTGGCTCCTCCTTGTCCCTCTCGCTGCAAGGCATTAAAATAAGACAACACTTGGGGGCACCTTAGATCTTCGAAAACAAATCCTCCCAATGTTGAAAATTCAAATTTTTAGTATAGATGTCATTCTTTGGGAGAAGTTTCTGTTTAATGGTATTTAAGCTTGTTGCGGAGGATTTGCTCTCTAGATCTTCTAGTATCCTGCAAGGAGATGATAAATATTTTCCCAATCAAAGACTTTGTTTTATTCTATTTTTTGTTCTAATTTTCTTTTTCGTAAAAATGATTTTGAGTCAAAAAATTACAACATTTTTTATTTTCCCAAATGCACTAACATAAGATGATAATATCTTTTAATAGCCTTTTTAGCTTCAGATTTTCTTTAAAATTGATAGGGAAAGATACTGAGGGCCTCATGAACCAACTCCGATAAACCCACATAGTCCCGACCCTAAAAAAATTAACTCAGGGAGTCCATGAAGAAACCAACCCAGGAAAGCCTTCGTGGTCTCATGACTCAAGATATTGAGGCGACCAATGAGAGGTCTTGCTATTCGACAACCTTCCACACGTAGGCTTACATAGAGAGCACCGAGTTACTCACTCCACCCTCCGATACTCGATACTCCGAAACCCTCAAGACCACCCCCCGGGCATTGTCTAAACCACCCGATACCAAACAAAGAAGTCGTGACCACAACAGTCGTTGGATCTCTCCACCAAGCAATAAAGGAAAGAGATCCAACTTTCCATATTTGAAAATAAGAACAATTCAGAAGCCATTAACAAGAGAAAGTTTATTTTATATTTGGTTTGACATAATGAGAAAATGACAGAAAAATAGAGTAGAAGAGCGCAACAAAGAACATAGACGAAGAGATAGGTTGTACCTCATTTGATACACCACTACTTAAGTCTATAAGTATAGACAACGATTCACTCACCAAGAATGTGAAACACAAAAACCTAATTTGAGTTGAGCATTCTACCATTCCCATCTGACTTGACCGTCGGAGAGTTAGAGGCCGTCATCTCACCGATGTCTACCTCATTGACTCTCCATCTGTGTTGTGTAGGGTCTATTCCATCAGAGATCTAAGTCTACCATACGACCATCTAACCGGTATAAAAGCACCCTCAGTTCCGAACACCATAAAAAATTACATGAATCCAACTTTTAAACTAACAAAATAGATATTTACCTGGAGATTGAACAATAAGGAAAAGAGGAGCATACCAGATTTTGGATACCATAGGGCACATTACTTAGCAATAAATGGCCGATTCATCGTTTTAGGAGACCAGACTATAAGCTAAGTGGTGACCTTGACCCGTCTGGCTGGTCGAAGTGTCAAGAGCATGAACCGGGGATCCTAGCAAATGGAGCCACCTCTTGAACCATAAATCACAGAAAGACTTGGATCAACTCAGCATTTGACTCTGTTTTTGTTGACTCCTCTAACCCGTAGAAGTAGATCTTCTCCACCATTTCAAATAGGGGTTTTTCTAGTCATATGCCTTCAACATCATTAGAGGAGAAGCTAATAACAAAGAGATAAAATTCCCTTATTATCAGCAGTAACACATTACATATATTATCACAGAAGTCAGAGAGCAATTAACCCAGAGTCGAATTCCATCTGTACCTTTTTAGAAGTTATTAAACAAAGCTTAAACCAAACCATGAAAAAAACCCTATGACAGTTCTAGTAGACTCGAAAAGAAGCCATTAAAACCCCAACTTCCAGAGTCCAAATCAAACAAACGTAGAAACAGGCAAACATTCAGTGCAGAAAGCAAGGAATAAATTGTTCATCTCTGGACGTTCCAACTGGAGGGACGCATCCTCTTGGACGGGACACCTATGTTAACCAAGTCCAGAAAACGAAGAGTTGATGCAAGGGCTGCATGTAACCTTGCCGTCTACTTTAGCTGAATCTCAAGACTGGGACATCTGCGAAAATGGGAGAAATATGAAGGTTATATTCATACGGCACTACTCCTACTCCTCCCAATCCTAAATTGAAGTGATTACAATGGGAAACTAATAAAAACATACCAGCTTTCAACTACTACTATTTCTTCTTCTTTAATATATGCTTCTTTGAAAAAGTGTTGTAGGAGGGTTTGGGCATTTGGATGATTATTCCACTTTAGTGAATCCCACCACTTTCTGCTTCCTTCGATTTCAGATGATGATGATATTTGTTGCCCACTTTCAACATAGAGAGGGAGCCTCTCTAGCTTTTCACAGTAGCCTATTTGAATGTTGCGTAGAGAATCACAAACCATTACCCCACTGCAAATTCTCTTCAATACCGGCAGACATTGCAATCCCAAACTCTCTAACTTTGGAAGTGTTAATGTGATGGTATTATTATTGTTCTCCTCACCTATATCTTCGTTTGATATTATGTCCTCCAGTGCGTCACAATCAGCGATTTTTATCCTTTCAAGGTTTTGAAGATGCTGTCCACAGCCAGGTGGAAATAGATTTGTCATGTAATTACATTTAGCGACGTCCAAGAACTTCAAGTTTGCAAATGTGTCTGGTGGTACGATTCCCTTGCAAAGTTCCCTTATATTCTTCAACTCAAGAAGTTCCAACCTCTCTAAACTGGGCATGTTCTCTCCCGCCTTCACAAGGCATTCCATTTTATGGCAAGCCCAGATGATACATTCTTTCAACTGCGTTGAATTCCATGAGAAGAGTGACAACCTTGTGACATCATCGCAAAAAGAGATGTACAACCCCAGAATGGTGTCTGGGAGCACAATTAACCTCGCTCCCACATAGATACTGCAGCAACTGATTCCCACGGAGTTCTTTACCAACCGTAAATCAAGATCACTATTTCTGCGCCCAACCCAAAATTTGAAACTCCTCAACACTTGCCATTTTGCAGATCTGACATAGAGATCAAAAGCCAGTGAGTTCTTGAAGAAGACTTGAAGATGTCTAAAACTTGTGGCATTTATGAGTTCCTCCACCTGTGATCCTCTTTCAGATCCCCATTTCCAGCTGGTTTTAAAGATAGAGAGGTCTTCTAGGAGGGTGAGCTTTGATAAAACCCCAACTTCAAATATTTTCCATGAACTATGATTGAGATCAAGGCGTCTGAGGTTCACTAAGCTTCCCAGCTCTGGCAAAGTCTGGATCCAGGTATTTGAGAGGTCCAACGTCCTTAATTCCTTTAGCGTTGCTAGGGAAGGCACTTTCCTCAACCGTCGAATAGACAATAGTAGCACACGCAAGTTCTTCAGGTTGAGAAATGAGTCTGGAAGGAACGTAATATAAGTATCTGATAGGTTGAGAACTTTGAGATTGTACATGTGATCAAAGAAAGAACCCGAGCTGTTTTGAAGATTGTTACGTTGCAGGAACAACGAAGATAATTGAGGGCACTTAGGTTTTCCGGTAATCTCTTGTATATCATTTTTCATTAATGAGACCATTTTAACATCTTTTTTCCATTCTTTCTTGTTAGGGGCTTTTGTTAACCCCATCCCAGCACTAATGATGCATCGACGACTCTTTCTTATAATGTCAATGGCCATATCCCTAATCAAGTCGTGCATCTTTACACATTCATTTCCATACACATCATTAGTATTTTCTAGCATACAAGCGAATTTCAGTTCATTCAATATCTCTCTGCCCTTACATATCTCTTCTTCTGTGCTTCCTAGATCACCTATTAAACCCTCACCAATCCAACACTCAATTAATTCTTTGGTTTCAATATCATGATCTTCGGCATACATTGCACAGTATAAAAAACACTCTCGAACCATATCATCTCTTAATCTCTTATAGCTAAATCTTAAACTTCTAAAAACCTTGTCTTCCATACCTTTAATACTTGTAACTGAATGTTTTAACTCATTCAATGCATTTTTCCACACCATAGCATCTTCTACTTTAGCCAAGGCTCGTCCAACCGTGACGATCCCAAGTGGAAGACCATCACACTCCCTTGCCACATCCTTTGCAATGGCTTCTATTTCTGAGGAACAAAACACATCTTCATCAATATTATCCTTAAACAGTTCCCATGCTTCTTCCTCAGAGAGCACACTTACTTCAACATCTTTTTGTGTTTTCATGTGACCACACACCTCTCGTAATCGAGTAGTTAATAGTATCTTGCAGCCATTCTCTCTGGTGGGTTTTGGAATTCCAACATTTTCAAGGGCTAATGAGTCCCACATATCATCTAAGATGAGCACAAATCTGTTCTTCAAATTCAAGGCATTTGACAATTCAGCTGCCCTGCTTATTTTATTGTCGGGGTTCGAGAATTCTAGTTTCAGTGCTTTTGCAATATGGAATTGTAATGTCATCAAGTTTGACCCCTTTGATACAGTGATCCAAATAACGCTGTCAAAACATGAAGTCTCTTTCAAGAGTAGATTATAAATATGTATCGTGATGGTTGTCTTGCCAACCCCTCCCATACCATATACACCAATCCTTCTAATATTATCATCCATCAAGTACTCCCAAATCTTCTTCAAGTTTCTTTTGGCTGTTGCTTCACCCACTAGTGGTACAGTGGGTATTGGCAATTTATCCACTATTGTACTAATGGATGATGATGGGTTTTGCCTCGCTCCCTGCAAATCAACTAGCAAATCATCTTTTAGAAGCTCAGTTATCTCTTTAATCTTCTCTTCAATATGCCTTCCCAACTTCAATCTTGAGCAGTAGTTTGGGAAATACCCGTTTAAGCACTTTTTCCCTCCCCTGGCTTCATCTATCAAGCTTTTAGCCTCATTCAGAACCTTTTGAACATTTTCAATCCATAGATTTAGCTCTGCCTTTGGCTCATTTCCTTGTTGCACAGAAAGATCCAATTTTGTCTCTATATCATCAGCTCGTGCACGCAGTCGTTGGGTATCTGTCCTCAGTTTCTCCATGTTAGATGTTTTGAGATAATTGTGCTGCTCGGCAAGTGTTGAATGCAAATAGTTCGATGGACATAAACAGTTCACGATGCCGACAACTGCCCCAACAATTTCCATAACCACTGCCCACACAGAGGAAGTAACAAATTAAGTGAAGTAATTCAAATTCAAACGATACTAAACTAAATAGATGGATGGATATGATAGAAAAACAAATAAAAAAAAATTAAAAGAAGTTTAAAACTCAATGAAATCAAAAGGCATTACCAACAAGGAGATATATATAATTAGATCTGAATATAGATTATAAGGAACAAGAACTTGACCCCTCAAATCAATTACCTTAAAATATCCAACAAATAAATAAAAATAAAAAAACCAGCCCAACAACTAAATTACAGAAGGCCTGTAAGTGTACTAGTTGGATGCATCACACAAGTCATAGACATACACAAAAGTCATTTATCTGGTCATTTATTTATTTATTTATTTGAGAATGATTTCTTTTATTTGGTTCTTCATCTATTGTCTTGTTAATAGAAAATAATATATTGGGTCTTGTGCGTTTGAATGTGATGTAGTTTGTACGTTTCCTTCGTTTCTTTTAATTTGATGCTGGGATATCAAATTCTGCTTTGTTCTATACGACTACAAACTGTCGCATGTATTTTCACCCACTAGAGCTTTTTTTTTTTTTTTTTTTTTATAGGTAAGTAATTGAAGACGGGTTTTGAACCGAGGTCTGTGGTACCTGGTACGACACCCACAGACTTTACCTACTTAGCAAGCTGGCATCATCAGGATGGCTATTATAGTCTTGCATATTTGAAATACCTTCCTCTATTAACATCTATGCAGATGCAGTCCTATCCGAAATGTTTCAGATGTTTCTTATATCAATAGTTAATTTTGAGTCTTCAATAGTAGTTGTATATTACATACATTCCCCATGGCGGCTTGAGATATGTGGTGTGTTCATGGAGCGTGCATCTTTCAATTTTCTATTGTGTACTGGTGGTCAGTGTAGCATTATTTTGTTCTCCTTTTAGGATTAGTAGAGTTACCATTAAATGATGCGGTTTCCTGACTTTCTGGATTCAAATGAACTATTTGATCTTCTCTTGACAATTGGAGTTTACATGGTTTATTAACTACGAAAATCTTACAGCTTCTTATTGGGATTGGATCCTGACCATGCTTAATTGGGTGGACCACTTAGTTTATGTCACCTTTCTGATTGTTGTAGCATCCCTGCTAGATAGTTAAATCTTATGTCCATTTTGCATGAATCTAGGAAGGGTATATAGGTTTTTTTTTTCTTTTTTAATAATTTCAGGATTGTGGTCCTTCTGGATTTGGCAAATGACTTGTGGGATTCCATTTAAGTACAAGGTTGGGATTTAATTTTGGTAATTGGTTTATGATGATGCTTAAATCGCCCAAGGCAGAGTTTGGCAGGAATAGGGAGTCAAAAGAACTTGGTCATTAAAATGTTGCTGCTGCCATGCTAAGGCACTACGCATTTTGCTGGAGAACAAGAAAATGGAAATGGCAGCCTGAAGAATGAATATCGATACATTGTGAGGTATTATTGGATAATTTCAAAACATAAGTTAAGAGTGTAATATTCTTGAAACACACATATTGACACAATTTTTTCAAATCAGTGATTCCAACGAGATCTACATTAACAATATCTAATTGAAAATACTCTGGATGGGTGAGGTGTTGATAGGCTAGGGTTTTCCATTGATACAGTCACATCAGACATGCCTACTCGAGCTCTTGGACTACTCACACCTTCATTGGTACTCCTGTCCATGGACGTGTCTTCATTTCTTCAAACATCCACGCTTCAATCAATAAACAAGATGCCACCCTACTGCAGCCAAAGATATCACACACCAAAATGTGCCAAAAAAGAAAGCAAGATGCTGCCTTATTGCCATCCAACATTACCACACTCCACTACGTGCCAAGAAAAACAACCTTAGGATTGTCACACATACTATTTCTCCTTCACCACAGTCCACCCCTACACAGGGATTTTAAGGGTTTATTTATAGTTTTAAACAAATCAGAGCCCCAATGAACTGAATCCAAGTACCATCAATCACTACTCCTACATGAAGATGGACTGCACGGTCCATTAATGGAGACAACACAGGAGGTGCAGCTGAATTTTTTTTGGAAATTAATTATCACATTTTCAGTAGTCAATGGAGTCACTCCAAATTCTGAAGGGTTCTAAAATTTGTTATTATCCAATGCCAGATCAGACAAAGATTATGCTACTTTAAGGTTTTTGATTGATTGTAAACTTTTATCTTTTTTCCCTGGAATCAATCAGATGTGAAGAATATCATCAAACTCTAAAAAAATTAAGGAAAAATGATGAAAAATACTGCAAATTTTTTTCTCTATCACCTGAATTGATTTCTCCAATTTTGTGTCAGAGTTGCCTGTAAAATTTCTGATGTCAACCATATGGCCTGTTGATGTCAGTGTTTCTTCTGCTGATTTCTTGCTCCCCTTGGTTCTGCTAGACTTAAACAATCTTCCCTTTTGATTATTGCTCTGATACCAAGTAGAAATATACATTCTTTATTCTAGGTTTTCTAGTTTGAGAGAAGAGAGAATTGGGAGACAGATATTTGGTTGTGAATAGTTCCTCACCTAACTCTAATCTTTATATTATATAAAATGGATATGGAAACTTGTGTCCTTATAAAAGAATGGGTATAAATACTCTTAAGAACTAAATTAATACCATATGTATCTCCTTCAACACATATTATTGTAGTAAGAAAATTCTGGTTGACAGGAAAAACAACAACAATGTTGATTATAGCTCAATCAGATGCTGAGGATGAATAGTTGTTAGAGCTTACTTGGCTCAAAACCTTCTTGGTAGAATTTTGCGATTTGTGTTTGATCTACCATTTAAGATGTCTAATCATAATAAAACCACTGTTCTTATGTCCTTATATTAAGTTCTTCATTAGAGGACTAAACTAAAACTGAATGTCACTTTATTAGGAATAAGGCTATGCCAAAGAAATCTTCACTTGCATGTCAAAATTAAGAATCAGATTACGATTCCTTCCATAAAGGCCTTGGGAGATTTGTGCCTGTTTCTGATTTTGTCCAAGCTACCATGAGTGGATATGTATGTGCTAGCTTGAGGGGGTTATAGTAAGATATGCTTGTTGTTATTTCATATTACAAGAGTGTTAAGTCTTATCTTCTCTTTTGAATTTATATCATATGCCACCCATTAATGGAATGCTGGTGATTACGCTAATTCATTGTTTCATACTCACACATGTGAGGTGATATATATATACAACAACAACAACAAATAGTCTTATCCCAACTATTTGGGATCGGCCACATGAATCCTGTTCCACCATTCCACTCTATTTAGGACCATATCTGCCATTAAATTACAAGCTGCCATGTCTCTCCTTGCTACAGAAGTCACTACTGACTACAAAAATACAATGTCATCCCACTCAAAGACCCAATCATGATACTTCATTCCTTTGAATGAAGGGATAATAGAAACCCATTAAAACACTTTGGACAAGACATTCTCCACAAGCCAATAAAACACACGTGAGGTGAAAGACCAGGGCCCTCATGCAACAGTTTCCTAATATCTTTTACTCTTCCTCTGCAGCCTTCTACTTGTATGAGTTTCTACTGAATTTTGCACGAAACAGTAGTAGTTTTCTCCTTGATGTTGCTCTTGCACAATGAAAGCGCATTAATGTTGGAATAACATTATGTCATCACCAGTTTCCTAAGCTTCACTTTGAAGAAGGTTGTTTTATCAAGGAAATAGCTTGATTCCTTTGGTTATTCATTACCATGCTAATTTCAGAGGGATTTATAATTTGAAAAAAAATTGGCCCATAAATTTGGCTTTTATTCACCACGTTTTCAGTTATGTTGACATCAAACCAAGGTAGAGGTAGTCGTTCTGTGAGAATAACTTCAGCTTCCAATTAAATATGGAAATAGGCTATCCATTTGACAATTACAGAGATAGTAGTAATTATGTAACAATGGGGTGTAAGAGGCTTACATTCCACACTGCCAGGCTGACCTTGAGGGTCACAGTGCTAGAATGTTGTGAAGATGACTGAAATTTTGATGTTACAAATAGATATTCTGATGGAATTTGGATGCCAAATGTTTTTACCTTTCAATATGTTTCAAGTATTAGACTCTTTGAGTGTGAAACCTCATTTACCTCTTTGTATGCCTACTTGCATTTGGTTTGAACAGACTGCCTGTGCCAAATACATTCTCTACTTTATCTTCAACTGTGCTAGCTACAACTGGTTATCCTTTGCTAGATGCCCCAGCTGGCTCATTCTCTTTGGGTTTGATTCCAATACTTAAAGCAAATAATAATTTTATGGCCATTCCACATGCATGGTATCTTATTGTTAACAGTAAACCAACCGACTCTCCCAACACCTTATTGCTTACAGGAATTCATATACTTCAATTCCCCCCCCCCCCCTCAGGAGGAACACTTTTCTCTCCTGGGAACACTTGGGAAACCAGGTGCGAGTCCACAACGTCCACGAGAATACTTTTACTTCCATGGGGATTCGAACTCACGACCTATCTTGGCTCTAATAGTTGGTTTCCCAAAACTAACCAACTCTCCCAAAACCTAAAGGTGTTAGGAGATACACAAATTAATATACTTCAACACATATAACCTTAAATACCGTTCCATTTGCAATGTCAGCATTTATTTCCTAAATAATAGTAGTATAAAGAATTTTCTGCAATCCAATGTGTCAGCAATGTCTTGCGGTGGTAAAACCACTTCAGAAGAGATGGATCATCCATTGTGGACTAACTCAGAGCTAGAATGCTCAAAGAAGTTATCACCCACATGCAGAGAAGTAAGATCCTTTCATGACGTCGGTTTTACCAAGATCTTCTAGGCTTATCTCCTAGACTAAATTCTCTAATTGATCGGTCCTAATCATCTAAGTTATAGCCATTTTTCTGCCTGTAAAAAGAACATCCAATCAGGAGGACTTTGGGCCCAATATGGATCTTTAGCAGGACAGACTGATGGAATAGAGGATGGGTCCCGCACCTTTTTTTGTGCAGCTTGTATGCTCTTGTCTTGGTTCCCAGATTTTCTTGATCACCAAATTAAACCTGTAGGGTTTCAATGGTTTTTCGGAATATGGGTCTAACACCTAGGTTCCAGTTTCTTTGATCTTAAGCTTAGGTGGAATTATCTGAGAGGTGTTTGGGATGCTTTTTGCAGGGAAGGCAACTGTAATAACTATTGGGGGCCTTGTCATGGGTGCAGTGGTGGGATCTGCAGTTGAGAACTGGTTGCAGGTGGATATTGTCCCATTGTTCGGCATACACTCCCCCGCTGTTGTAGTAAGTGAATTCATACTCTTCTCTCAGTTCTTGGTCTCCCTCTACCTAAGGTAGGGTTTGGAAAAGGGTCTACCATAACTTTTAACTGTGTTGTAATTATTATTTTAGTTCCGCAGTGGTGTATTCTTTTGCATGATCCTACAAATGCTGTGCTTGCTTAGGATGTGTGATCATCAGGGGGTATACAATAAGAATGTATTAAAGCTTGCATCATTGAGACTGTGCTCTAAAAATGCCAATCGTATGTATAGGTGTTCTTCTATTTCATTCATTTTTTAGTAAAATCAACTGACAAGGAACTGCACTGAAGGAATTGGCAGTAAAAATCATTAACATGAATGCCATAATTGATAACTTATTTGGGAAGGTTAAATTCTTGGGAGATTTTAAATTTCATCCTCCTCTTTTGCCTTGAGTTTAACTTTGTGAAATCAAACACACTAACTTTTAATTCTTTTTTTTCTTTAATCAAATTAGTAACTACGTGACTGTAATGGTATGCTAGATAAATAGGAACTTCATTGAAATTTGAATATGATGTCATGCGGACAATGCCCTGGCCATTCGTTAAATTTTGGATCTCTCATTTTAATCTGTGAAGTTTCTTCTATGGAAAGGTCTTCTCTTTCTAAGCCAAACAAATTTATCTGGACCTAGTAATCCAGTATATAAATATACAAGGCAAGTTCTTTACTATAACGTGATGAGCTTTGACTTATGAAGCTTCAAGCAATCAACCACTTTGACTTATATAATTTGATAAGGTACTGCTGGTTTTGTGCAAGGATCTCTACCTTTTCTTCTCTGCCCACACCCTCCTCCATCTCTTCTCGAAGAATTGGACTGGTGACAGGCAATCCGCTAATCTCTTTCCGACAATTGAATAAACAGCATAAATTCAAGGCTGTTATCACACGATCAGTCTAATGCGATCTATAGGTTTGAAACCATCGGATGTTAAATCCCATCTTCCTTCATATGAGACATACGTCCCTGAAAGAGTACCCCAGAGTTGGGTAGATTGTGTGACAGACTCAAAAATTCGATTTCACCTTAGCATTGAACCGAGCCCCTTGAAAAGGGAGGATAACCTAATGTACCAGTATGTGAACCATTTAAATGACAATCTAGAGAATTACCTCCACAGCAGCTCCTTGGAATGTCAAACCCACATAGAAAAAATAGGTGAAGACAAGAGGTCACCCATATAAGAGATCGAAGATTTTCCTAAAATGCACTGCCTGTAAACTTTCTCAGCCCAATTTTTCAGTAAGACCAAACGATTCAGTATCAATAACCTGTTAATTGAAACTTACTGCAATCGCATAAGACGTTCCGGATCATATCAAACAAAGGCACGACTCTGCAGAAGGTTTTGCACTAGCGTCTGCATGGGGTTAAGCCTGTATGTCACAACTCTTCAGTGTGCCCGTAGCAGCATCATTCATCTTTCAGTAAATAAAAAGAATAAGTGATTCTGACTTGTGAACTTCTATATGTAAGATCCGGACACAATCCACAGTCCAATTAAAGGTAACTTACAACCTAACCCAGATTAGTTGAAAAAAAGATGAAACAGTAACACTTCTACCTAGATAAAGACCATGCCCTTGACATGCTCTTCCCGACTGCATTTCACCAATTTCATCAGTCAACCCGGTCTCGGTAACAGAGACAACCCGCAGTCCAATGAAAGACGACTTCCCACCTAAACCCACTGTCCGTACAACAGCAGCCTTATCCCAACTACTTGGCGTCAAGTGTACCAATCCTGCTCTGCAATTCCACTCTATCTAGGCCATGTCTGACATTAAATCACAAGCAGCCATATCTCCCCTCGATACTTCAACCCAAGTAAATAGATTACTGTTGGTAGTTAAGTCAAATAAAAATTTGTGAAATTAAAACACCTCTACCTTAATAAACATCCTTCCCTTGAGATGCTCTTCCTTACTACAATCGACCCATTCCAACAGGCAACCTGGTCTCCATACAAGAAGGTGCTTCCAGGTAAACTAACTCAGAATCTAAACCCCAATTATTTTGTGGCGAGGAAGGTTCGAAAAAAAAATGTTGAAATTAGAACACCTCTATTCCCTTAAAAACCATGCCCCAAGTTGCTCTTTGCTACCACATTTCAGCCATTGCATCAGTCAATCTGGCCCCCAAACAAAAAGTGCTTCCATGGATCTCTCATCTGCTCTTGATCAAGGGCAATTCAACCAATCTTCTGCGCCATTCTAGAGCTGAATCTGAATTACTTTTACCATACCATGTTAACATCCACATGTTTAAGTGAGAGAGACAAGAGTTCAAAGAAGAAAAACTTAGATGAATAAGTAGGAAATGAAAACTCCAATGATGTTTCAGACAATTTACAAAAGCCAGAGACCCAAAATGAAAGAAGAGAAGGAAGACAAATAAGTAGAAAGGACCATCCTAAGTAATAACTTCACCTTGAAGCTCCATTTCCCAGCTATTTTGTTTTGTTTTACCCGGAAACTAAACTCATGTACCTGTCCCCAAGTTACATGTTACATTGTTGTACATCAAAGAATTGAAGGCCTGCTCATTATCTCATCTCTCTTGAATATTACCTGACAATCACAAATCCAAGTAGGTCCAGTATCAGTACAACATAGAGAACACAAGAGCCGGCTTCATCAGGTGGTACTAAGTTCCATGGGCGTGGCACAAGGGGTGAGAGTGTTCGCAGGAAGGTTGATCCCTCCCCCTCTTATAGACACAGTGGGACCCCTGACTGAACTAGCCCTACTCACAAGGTTTGAGTCAAGAAACACAACAACAACTGTGATGTCATCATGGAAATGCCGGCGTACACCACGGTCAATCTTCTTTAAGTCTGAATATCTCATTTCTCTTTTTTTTGCTGCTTCTTGTAATGCAGCTTTCACAAGCCTCCGAGCACTTCCCTGCATGAATGAAAAACAAATAATAGTAATTTTTCCTTTCTCGCAAGCAGTAGGATCTGGAGATTTGGTAATAGATGCACAACTTATGCATTCAGAGTCTCCCAATATAATATGAGTCCACAGTCCACACTACAATCCAGACAAGTAAACTGAAGAGGAATGCTTCATGGGAATGGCCCAAATTGGAGAGTCAGTGGGACAATTTTTGATAAGGGATGCAAGACATGAATTATGTTTAGCACAGACAGCAATAAATATGTTTAAAAAGCTCAATAATCAGATGGTTAGGATTGTCAGGTTGATGCGAATTTCAATCCCATCCACCTTATCAATAAGTCTATACATAAAGGCAACTCCACCTTATTAATAGGTCAAGGTCAGATTCAATGGGGTCAGGGTCAGAATGACCCCAAACCCTACCTAACCCGATCCATTACCATCCCTGACTACACCATATCAGCAATTTGGAGAATTATAGTAAATCAACAAAACGACTCATTGCCATTCCTGACTACACCATATCAGAAATTTGAAAATTTTTAGTAAAAATACTAACTACTTTACAGAAAGATGGGTAAGTTTTTTGTACTTCTTGGCCGAGAATATATACAAGTTAAAAAGAAGAAAGAAAAGAGAAAAGGCGGGAGAAAAAAAGACTACATCACCAAAGATAACAGAACCAAGTATAAGAGATAAATATCTTACATTGTGTGGATGACTTTGAACTATGTCCACTGCTTCCTGATTGCTAAGGTGCTCCCAAAGCCCATCAGATGCAAATATAAGAAATTGATCATGTGGCTGAAGTTGGTGCACAGAAATTGATGGTTCAGAGCTCAGTATTGGCTTTCTGAAAGGTTCACGAAGGCGGAATTTAGAATACAAAGGCTCCCTATTGAACTCGGCCTTTTTCAAATATACATCACCAATAGATCTAGAAACCTGCCAGACAAAAGACTGACCAATCAGAGAGCAAGCATACAAATGTCACGATAAATACAACAACAACAACAACAACAATAATAATAATAATCCACATATAGACATAATGTATGTAGTACTCAAAAAGGTACCCAGAAACTGGAGACACCTAAGAACAGGAAGTGACATTGAATAGCGAAAGTTCCATATCATAATTTAATAGAGATCCTTGGTAGGTAAATAGGGAGTAGGAGCAAGCTCCACATCTGGATTATCATCTCAGTCGAAAAGATTCCTGGCACTAAACCTCATCAGCCTATTCTTGTCAAGCTAATCAAAGTTTGAAGCTCAACTTGTCCTAGTCCAACCCACCCAACACCAAAACCAAGGAAACACTGCTATGATTCAGCTGAGAGCTATTTTAACACAGATAGGAAGCTTGAACCAATGATACCACCAAGCCACATCACCTCAGTTACGCGTTTAAACCTTGATCTGAAACCTTCACCTAATAAACTGACATCCTACAAATCTCAGTATATGCTATCACAATAATATTATATCATACCATGTTGGGAGAAGTTTCCAAATTACTTTACGCACTGACAAGCATAACACTTGAACCTCAACTGGGAGTAAAACAAAAGGAAAGTGTATGACAGCATTTGGGGTATTAAAAATTTTGAGACTGAACAAATTGAGCAAGAAATGAGAAAATAGGAAGATCTAAAAACAAAACCTCTCACAACAGAAATTGCACCTCACCCATTTGTAGTAATGGGATATAGACCCCAATCACTTGTTTAATATCATAGAATATTATAATTACTACCCTCCCTCTTGAAGTGAGAAAGAATGAAAAAATAGGAAAAATATTACTAAATAAAGAACAGCTTCATCACTAGGGGGAATGGATAGCAGACATGTCTATCTAGCCATGCTTTCAAGTAAATTTTAACAGCTTTCAAATGTAGAGATCAAATATATATATATATATATATATATATATATATATAGCAAGGTGTAGTTGTGGGAACTAGAGGGACACAAAACTACAAGGGTTATATGAAGATAGAATTCATACTCAAATGTCGCTGGAAGGACCAATCTTTTTTATGACCTTGTATGGGACAGCATGTCTAGAGTGTAAATTTTGTTATTTCCTTGAGGCAAAGACTTCCTTTATTGGCAAAACAACTTCTGAAATGATTCGGAAAATCAAGTATCATGATAAACAGATAAAGGGAAAGCATATTACCTTGTCTTCTGTAGAACTTCCGAAAAGACTTACTAGGGAACCAGTTGCTAGAACTAAGAAGGAGATAATTCTAACACAAGTTCTTATCCATCTTCTTCATTTCTCACCAAAACCCATTCTCCTCTAGAAATGATCTAAGAAATCCCAATGAACGTAATCATATGCCTTTTCTAAGTCCAGTTTACTCACTAATAAGAAGCTAACCTAGATTAATACCACCAAAAAAACAAAAAACAAAATTAAAAACTATTGGCATTCAAAAATATTATACCCAAAATACCCCCACATAAGCCCATCGAATTTGAGTATGGGCTGTTTGCGTTCCCCATCAAATTGTCAATCTAATTGGGTTATTTTGTATGGGTATTGAAT
>JAOXJP010242561.1:0-23006 GCA_025762735.1 Platanus orientalis | reverse complement strand
AATAAAATACAATAAAATGACAGGTAAAAAGGGAGTCATCCCTATCGATTAGATATAGAAGTTGTTAATACAAAATTACACAATCAATACACTCTAGAAGTGTCAGTCATCATTCAAATCAACCGTCTCCTGTGTCACTACATCCTCACTAATAAATGTCAGAATTCCTGAATTCTTGATTCACATGAATGTAGTGCCCATCCTGACGCATTATCCATCCGGTATTTATGCCAAAGTGTCACGATGGGTGGGATAGGATGACCAGGCATGAGGAAGACCTGTATGCATAATAAACAATGAAGTTTAACACTGTTAAAAATGATTAACTATAATAGCACCCTATGCATTAACGTTTACCTGTACAAAGTGGTTCTCGTTTACAAAGCCTATGGCAACTTCTTTTTGGGTGGCAGCAGGTAACGGGTCGGATCGGAGTGGTAGGAATGTTAGACACTGCCGCACACTCAAAAGGTACTCTACAATATTGTAATAACTGGCTATTATGTGGCTACATTCTGGGAAGGTCATCCAATACTCGTATGAGGGACATTCCCTAAGGTACTTAATCAAATATCTTAACTTTTGCACTGCTTTAACCCCACAAAAAATAGGCTCATAATAGTGTCCATAATTTTTCAGTTCCCATAACAAATCCACTCGGACTTGTGCCCAACTATCCTCTCCCATGCCTAATAACCCAACAATCTCCCTAAACCCGTAATTTTCGTCGACTACTACATCTGTAATATACTGAATAAATTGACTTATACTGACTGAAAAATGCATAATATAAGCATCATAGGACAATGATCAAATTGACGATATACGAATGACCTGTGATAAAAAGGATGATGCATGATCAACAACGGTATGACAAATCATAAGAATTAATATGTAATATTTTATATATAAACTATTACCTTTTCCTTTACTATTATTCGTCGAGTTAGTCTGATTGACTATAAAGGGTCGACATCCATTGGACCGGTGCCCGCCGGAGAGTAGCTATCCTATACTAATGGTACTCTCTCAAATGCGAAAAGTTCACGTTAGGTAGATTTATCCATCTTCCCAAGTGGCCTACCTCGTATTGTTGATTTCATCACAGGTTCTTCTATGTGTGTACACTCCAGATTTATTAATGCCTTTAATTTTCTAAGCAATTGGGCCTTGCCTGACTAGCCAGCTTGTGCGTAGACCTATTTAAACAAATCAAATTTCTTGCTAGGAATATCATCTTGGTTTACATTGTTCTGGTTTGACCTGGGAGGCATATCAAGCTTGTGCAAAAAATAATGCACAAAATCAAGTGGGATTGGACGCTTCTACTTACTATGGTCAACAATTTTGTGGGCACATGGCAAGCCGTGGGTGCGTCTCAGCTGACACTCGCATGCAGAGGGGTCAATCCCAATAAAATAAGTCTGTTTTATCTCATTATGTAGCTTCTCAAGTGCAGTGATGGAGACATTCTCATAAAGCTCTCTAAACTTAAACGGCCTAAAACTGTGTTGGATGACCATCTTTGATTTATTGAACGATGCATTGATTTCTGTATGCTGCGACAAGAGGATATTGTGTACGTTCGACCAAGATTACTTGAAATTGCCCTGACTAGATCCCAATTGTCTCTTCAACTTGGCATGGCCACTCTCAACATTGCAAACAATATAAATAACAACTAGTTAAAGTAACAATCAATGAGGGACAATTGTAAGTGAAATAAAAAAACAAAAAATAAAAGACAAACCATACATATTCGTCGTTGTGGCCCCCGATGCATAACTTGGTTTGTCCAGGCTGCAACAAACTTATCCCCATAGGTATCGAGCCAACTACTTTTCACATAGTGAAGTGCGTCTGGATACCCAATAAACTGCTTCAACATCGATGTAGGTGCTAAAATCATTGCAGCAATCACCAAGGTTTGTGGACCACGTGATTGGAGTATGGGGTTGAAATAGAAGAGTGGCTTTGACCCAATCCTTTGTGTGGTAACACGGTGAAAAAACAATTTTGGAAGTGGAAGATTGTTTTCCTCTCAGTCAAAAAGCTATTCATTGTACAGTTTGATGGTTGTGAAGCTGGGCCTGTATTTTATTTGTATAAAACCTTTAATTTTGTGGTGATAAGAAGCTT
Organism: Platanus orientalis; assembly: GCA_025762735.1. Classification (NCBI taxonomy): domain Eukaryota; kingdom Viridiplantae; phylum Streptophyta; class Magnoliopsida; order Proteales; family Platanaceae; genus Platanus; species Platanus orientalis. Next base: position 20,867 of record JAOXJP010242561.1, on the reverse strand, counting down.
TCTTTTTTTTTTTTTGGTAAAAAAACACAAATATATAAATTAAACAGCAAAAGAGGAAGTCTCTCTGGGGAAAGACCACCGAGTACAACCCATTGAGAGATTATAATCTCAAAGAGCTAGTTGGGTTAAGGTATGCACCTCCCTATTATAAGTTCGATTTACATGAGCAATATATACATTCTTCATAGATTTTTGCAAAGCAACACATTCCAAAAAAGATGATGGTTTTGCCAGGGGCAATTTATAAAAAGGTCTTTCAAAATACTGATTACCTGGGATGCATCAGATTTCAAAATGATTGAACTTGCTTGTGACTATTTGACTAGCTGAAGACCAAGCATTATAGCCTCCATTTCTGCTCCCAAAGGCTCTTGCCAAGCATCATTTTTTTACCAGATCCTATCGAACGACCAACATTATCATGAACAATAGCAAAAACTGCCATCATAGATCTATGAATAGGAACGACTGCATCTACATTTACTGATATCCATGGAATTTCTTCAAAAAACCCTGTAGGAGACAAAAAAGTATGGTGACTATCATCAGGAGGCATTGAGCTCTGATCTAGGTCTCGCACTAACCTGTTATAAGAGAACCACACGTGTGAGATATTAAAAGATTTGCGCTTAAAAACAAGATGATTCCGTTGGATCTAAATACACCATAGGAGGACCATGTGAGAGAGAGACTGACATTTTGCAATCTTAGAAGGCCACTTGTAATTAATCTAATAAATTAACCATTGTTGAAAGGAGGAAAGTCGGTTAATGGGTTGGTGAAGGTGAGATAAAAAATACTGACAAATGCCTAATACTTATGCACAATGAACGAGACTATGACTAACCGATTCCTCTACCACAGTACACATAGGGAAAATAGGGGTTTGTTAGGAATCCGTTTATGAAGGGCTTGATTTACCACCAAAGCTTCATTGAGGGCTCACCAGAGGAAGACCTTTATCTTATTAGGAATAGGTAAACCCCAGATAGTCTTCCAAGGAGACCCCCTTTGGGAAGAAGAGGAATCATGGCGATTTGCGAGAACACAATAGGCTGATTTTATAGAGAATAACCCTTTCTTATCATGCTTCCAAATGATATGATCCTCCAACATGAATTGACTTAAAGGAATTTTTAAGATAGCTTGTTCCTCCTATTACAAGATGAAACTAGGAATTTGTTGGAGTTGCCATGACATCGATGTGGCATTGATGATGTCTTTGACTTTGAGATGCGGGACAGGAGATGGGGCGGGGATTGTAATAATCCATTTGGGAGACTTGGAATCCAGCTTACACCCCATACTAACACTTCTTGGCCATTCCCAATTATCCATAGACAACCTTGTTTTAGAACCTGTCGCCCTTGAAGAATACTATGCCATCCCCAGGAACCATATTTCTTGACATTCGTGTGAAGGATATGATTGTTTGGGAAGTAGATGGATTTTATTAGACGGGCCCAAAGGGAGTTGGGGTGCTAGATCAATCTCCAACATTGATTAGCCAATAAGGCCTGGTTAACAGTATAAAGATCACGAAATCTCATCCGGCCATCGCGTTTGGATTGAATCAATCTATCCCATTTCACCTAATGTATGCACCTCTCATGATTGATTTGACCCCACCAAAACCGTTTTTGATTGGTATTTATAAGACGGCATATGTGTTTTGGAATCTAAAAACAAGACATAGCATATGTCGGTAAGGCTGCCACCACCGATTTTAGGAGAACCTCTTTCCCCGCATGGGATAACAATTACACTTTCCAAGAAAGGATTCGAGAACATGTTTTCTCTACAATGTAACTAAAGAGTTGAATTTTGTTCTTGCCAATGGAGGATGGAAGACCTAGATATTTTCTTGGATTGTTGGACACCCTCATCTCTAAGATACAGCCGATCTTATGTTGAATACGAGGAGTTTGGCAACAGAATAGAATATATGATTTGGAGAGATTTGCAAACTGACCCGAAGCTACCTGAAAATCTGATAGAATATTCCTCACTGTCATAGCATTTGATATGGATGCTTTACAGAAAATATAGCAATCATCCGCAAACAACAAATGGGAGATTGAAGGGCTCCTTCTTCAAATTTTAAGTCCTTGAAGATCATCATTCTTCATGGCTTTGGATAAAGTAGCTGAAAGACTTTCCATGCAGAGGAGAAAAAGAAAGGAAGAGAGGGGGTCCCCCTGTCTTACTCCCCTAGATGCCTTAAATTTTTCTCCCGGACTCCACTGAGGAGGATTTGAAAAGGAGTAGAGATACATTATAGGATCTAATCTTGCCATTTTTTAGTAAAGCCCATAGAAGCCATGACCTGGAGAAGAAAACACCACTTAACTCTATTGTAGGCTTTACTAATGTCCATTTTTATTGCTATGTAATTGGTCATAGTTTTGTGAGTGCGCATTGGTGGAGGAGCTCATGAGTAATCAATATGTCATTAGAGATGGGTCATCCAGAAATAAAGGCAGACTGAGAGGGAGAAATTAAATCATTAATGACCTTTTTTAACCTGTTGGTAAGAACCTTAGCTACTATTTTATAGCTCACATTGCAAAGACTGATAGGTAGGAAATGATTCGGGTTTTTCGGAGACTCCTATTTCGGAATGAGGACCAGAAAAGTTTGATTGATGTTAGCAATGGGGATGAAGCCATTTAGAATTTTTTGAACATATGCTATGACATCCGAACCAATCAATTCCCAATATTTTTTTTTATAGACGCATGCTAGAAAACCGTCTGGTCCTGGGGCCTTTAAAGCACCCATTCCAAACACTGCATCTTTAACCTCTTGGGATGAAATCTCTACATCTAGATCTTTTATTTGACGTGGAGAGACACATGGACCTAAACCATAAGCTATTATGCTAATATTTGCCCTTGAAGCAGCCGATGAGTAGAATAAGTTATTAAAAAAACCCTCAAGACTTTTTTAATCTAAACCTGTGTGGATACCCACTCATCTTCAACATTTTTTAGGCGAGTGATTCTATTCATATTCCTTTTGATGACTATGGAGAGATTAGAAAACTTTGTATTTTTATCCCCATGTTGTAGCTATCGAACTCTAGCCTTTTGCGCCCATAAGATCTCTTTATCTTTTAAAGCAGCATTTAGTTGGGAATAGAGATTAGATATGAGTTGATCTTTTATTGACGTGTTAGGCTGCTTATAAGTCTATTGGATTTGGGCATTGATATGCTTGATGTTGTTCCATATTTTACCTAAACTGTATTCCAATTTTATAGTGGGGGTATGAGGGAGTTGAGTTTCTGGGGAACTTCCCAATTCACATCATGTGGAGTATTGGTCCAAGCCTGTTGAATGATGTTTCGACATTGGTCGTGATGAGTCTAGAACCATTCAAACCGAAACGGGCGAGGACGCCAAGAAGAATGAGGGTGAGAGGTATGTAATAGAATGGGTAAATGATCTGAGGAATATGCTGGGAGATTTTCAATGTATGCTTTAGGAAACATTAGTCTATAGTTAGCATCCGTGGCTCCATGATCCAAATGTTCACTTATCCAGTAAGGCCCTGTTGACCATTAGTCCAAGTGAAAAAAGGACCTCTACATCCGAGATCCGATAATTGAGCCTCATTAAGAATGTAAAGGCCTAGATTCAGATCGGTTTGTGAGACTGGGTCACCCCTTGATTGATCTCGTCTATTCCATAGACAATTTCAATCACTCATGCATAACATAGGCGTTATACAATCCTTCATCCGAGATAGACATTGAGCTCAAGAGTCTCTTCGTAGCGGGGCATGAGGTTCTCCATACACAAAGAAACAAGTTCATGGTGAGAGATGTCTTCCCATAGTAATACGTACACAGATCCAATTTGAGGTGAGTTCAATTACATTTAGACTAAGATCAACAGACCACATAATACATAAACCACTTGACAAACCAACGGCATCTACTCTTGCAAAGTACTAAGATTTGTTAAGTCAAAGTTTGTTTTTAACCCATGTGCAGTTTGGTTTTAGCCAAAAAAAACAAAACTTGTGGTTTATGAAGGCAGAGCAATGCCTTCAACTATCGAACCTTCAAGGGGGATCCACAACCTTGACAGTTCCATGCCAGAATTTCCATCAATCCTCATGAGAGCAGCATCCACGCTTTCAACATGAGGGAATTGGATTAAGCAGGTTTGGGAGTTTGCAAAAGAATTAGCCAAACAATTCGAACTAGTCAAGGGCAAAAAAGTGGTAGTAATATTGTCAATAGTACTTGAGATGTTATCGATGGTTGTGTCAGTCATGAATTGAGGTCGGCCTCCCCCTCGTGCTATTGACACTAGTGTCGTTTGTACAATGGAAGGTCTAACATTGGACCAAAGAGTCAAATGACGTCGAACAGTCATTTGGGATTGGTAGGATATGGTTCTGGCCCTAGAATTATGATGTGTCCATGTAGGGATTAAAATGATTGGAGTTACAAGAGCAGGAGTGGGTAAATTTTGTACCTAGCCAAGAGGGAGAGAGGGTTGTTGTCGCTTGGGCTGTGGTAGAATAAGTGCTTCATCATTTGAATCCGCATCTCTTCCTTGTCTCTTATGCACCGCTGCCATGAACGAGTCCATTTGAGTAAGATATTGTTCTTGGATCATAAAAGAAGCTGCATGACGGGCTTCTGTTTTGTGGTTCACTTGTGTCTCCACTACAAACTCATGGATAATAGCTCGATGTGCTTGAAATTGATGTGTGTCAAGTTGTAAGGTATGAAACATGTCCTCAGCAGGACAACTACTATGTTGAACATTTGGGAAGGCGGTATTGTTTGTGGCAATGCTATGCATAACTCCCATATAGTCAACTTGGTCAATCTGGTTGGAAAAGTTTGACAGAACAAGTACTATTAGAATAATGTGCATTTGCTGAACTTGAATATTTCCCAATCCATATTCATCATTTAAATCTGGCCCAAAAGTTGGCTCTCGTGTGGATGCACAAGTAAGTCAATTCAAAAGGAAAACCCAACTAGTCCAACACGGTTTGGATATTAATTGTGTGTGGAACCAGATCAGTATATGTCGTAGCCCTTACGTTCAGTGGAATAAGCACCACACCTTGGACGTTGGTCAAATCAATCTCATGCATGCATGGGATGTGGTAGAAAGTGGAATAAGCGCCTCTCCTTGGACGTTGGTCAAATCAATCTCGTGCATGCACGGGATGTGGCATGGTAGAAAAAGACAAATCATATAATGGACCATAATAGAACAAAATTCTCAATCAGATTTGAATATGAAACCAAAGATAAAAAGTAAATGCCTCAGTTAAAATGAAAATCAAAATATTAACAAACCAATTAATAAGTTCACCAGTCAAACCCGGTGAATAAAAAAAAAAAAAAAAAAGGAAGAAAGTTCACCGGTCGAAGCTGCTGATAGTAATACCGAAGCCACTGTGCGATTTAATAGAAGAAAAGAAATTGTTATTTCATCTATTGTATTCACAAGGAAATGTGCTTAGAGGTGCTAAAATCATCACTGCAGTCATTGAGGCCTGTGGATCATGGGATTGGAGCATGGGGGATATTTGGGGATAGTGTGAAATATCCCCCTTTTTTCTGCCCAATTTCTACGTGCTCTACTTTCTTTTGTTTTTTGCTCTATCCTAAATTTCTGCTGTGCCAACTAAATTCTGTGGTGACCAACACTTATAGTGTGAAATATCCCCCTCTTTCTGCCAAATTTCTACGTGCTCTACTTTCTTTTGTTTTTTGCTGTATCCTAAATTTCTGCCAACTAAATTCTGTGGTGACCAACGCTTATACTGTAAAATATCTCCCCACTTTCTGCCAAATTTCTACGCGCTTTACTTTCTGTCTACTTTCTTTTGTTTTTTCTTTTCTATCCTAAATTTCTGCTGTGCCAACAAAAGGCAAAGGCATATAAGGGTGTTTAGGTAAATACACTCTAAATCAATTTACCAAAACATCCTTTCCACACACCCTTGGATGCTTTCTACGTCAGTTTTCCGTTAGACTACTCAAGTCGTTGCGCCGCGCCGTTTATTCCAAAAGCTTGGTTGGTTAAAACGTTAAATAACACACTCCGAGTGAGATCGAAACAGAGAGCATTCATGGCGGCCTTCGAAATCGAGGAGCCTAATGATTCCTTCAAGCGGCCTTCGAAAGTGAATTTTGATTTTAGAGAATCAGAAGAGGAGAGTAAATTAAAGAGATTGAAGCACAGATTTACGTGATTATGAATGAAAGGCCATTAAAAAAAAAAAAAAAAAATCAGAATCTGTAGAAAAGCAACTTCTCAATCAACGATCCATGCAGATATTATATAACCTTAATTGAAGAATATTCAAGAATCATTGTTGAGAATTTCGTATAAATTATCTTTAAAAAACAAAGGAAAGCGACGGACTTCTAAATAAATAAAGTCAATCTCTAATTTGACAAAATTCAAATCACATCCAGAAGCACTAAGAACAAATTTTTTTTTTTATAAATTATCAAAAAAGTTTTTCAATTAAAGTATAGAAGGTGGCTTTCAACAAACAGGGCAGGATTGAAGATCCCAACTGTGGAAGTGAGGTTCGAGAACCTGAGCATCAGGGCCGAAGTTCAAATAGGAACAAGAGCTTTGCCTACGTTGCTGAATTACTCCCGTGACGTGATCGAGGTAGAGTCATGACACTCATCCACCCAAAGCATACAATTTTTTTATAAAATTCTCTTCTACTCTTTACTGAACATTGATTCTGATCATGTTATTAAATCTAAATGCAGAGAGCTTTCACTTGTTTGAAGATATTTCGTCCTAAAAGACATTCGTTGACCATCTTGAATAACGTCAGCGGTCTTGTGAAACCAGGAAGGTAAAACAGATTGACTCTTTTTTGGTTTGGCAAGGCCACTCCACATAGGGCGATTCCTGGCTGCCACGGCGGGGAAGGGCAAGCATCAACCGAATCCATTGGGATGCCACTTAGGGGACTTGAAACCTTGACTTCTCCCTTTGAGGGACCATACCACAATCGTCTCACCGGGAGAAGATAGATAATTACCAATATGAAAACGCCAAGTGATCAGCTGCAGCAAATGTTGTTGTAGCTTTTAAATAGCATGACCAGAAAAATACAAAAAGACAAAAACCCCATGTAAAAAGACAAAACAACCCATGTTAAAAGATAAAATGCCCATTTTTTTAGTTGTGCTACTAAAAAGCTACAGAAAATTTGTTGCAGCTGATCATTTTTCGAGCCCAAAGATAGATTAAGTTGACACTCAACAACAGTGATGGATAGGGAGCTAGGGCGGTCAATGAGCTGAGTTCTGTTCAGCTTGGAGTTGGGTTTGTCTTGAGCTAAGCTTGAACCTTGTTTGAAGTTTACAGAGTCGAGCCGAAGCCTCAAAATTTTAGGTTATTTAACAAAGTGAGCTTGAGTGGAGCTACACTTGCTCAGCTTGCTAAAGTTCTGATCATTATATTTATAGCTTATTATTATATTATATATAGTATTCTCGTTAAAAAAGATGCAACAAGTTTTACAAAATAAAATATGCATTAAGATTTTTAATTTATGGGCCCTGTTTCAATTAGCTATATTATTGGCTCATGGACTAATGGGCTTTTAAATTCATCATACTATATTCATAGCTTATTATTATATTATATATTTATATATAGTATACTCATTAAAAAGAGGCTACAAGTTCTACAAACAAAATAAAATGCATTAAGATTTTTAATTTATGGGCTTTTGGGTCAGTTTCTATTTGCTCTAGTATTGGCTCATGGATTACGGGAAAATAAATCCTCTGCAACAAGCTTAAATTACATTAAACAAAAACTACTGCTAAGGAAAGACATGTGGTTAGTGTGGGCCCAGTTTTAAGTCTTTGACGTCACATGTGTATTAAAATTTCCTCATAGGAAATTTCAAATTTTTTTTTTTTGTATACATGTTCTTTGACGGCAGTTTCCATATAATATAATTTAAACTTGTTGCATGGGATTATATATATACTATATTGTTACGGAGGATTTGCTCTTAAAGGATCTCAGGTGTTTTTGTGGTGCTTTGAACTTGATCTAACCCATTCATTGCTTGGTTCAAACGCCCAGAATCCCGAGAGAGAAAGAGGGTTGCAGGTTAGTCCAGTTGATGAACAGTTGCTGCTACCACCCAAACCCAAATCCCAATCCGTTCATTAATTTAGTTGAAATCTCAAGAAAACTTCCCAGATCAGCTCGGGTCAATGGTTGCCACCAATAGGTGCTGCGATGGGTTACTACTCTCTCCCTTTGCAAAAAGAGATCTTAACTTCTTAGTGCCATTTGTAATTGATTCTATGTGGGCATTTTTACAAGCTATTTCCTAGTCGTAAGCTAAGGGATTTTCATGTTCTAATATATATAGTAATTTTCGGCTTTGTAGAATGACGTTGCTTTTGGGGCCACCAGGTTCTGGAAAATCTTCACTGCTCTTAGCTCTCGCAGGCAAACTCGACCCTAATTTAGAGGTCAGTGCACTTTTGTGTCTACGTTCGCATGCATGGAATCCCATGTTGTAAGATTTCTTCCCTTCTTCAGTTTGTAGATGAGTTAACTAAGAGATTCAGAGAACCTTTATGGATCCTTTGTTTTTTCCTACGTTGCTTTTTGCCATTGTAGCAAGTTTCAGTACAATAACTGCTGCTACATTGGAAAATTTTGTTGCCTTTTACTTCATTTGAAGTCACCTGGTGCCCCCTGGACACCATCCTAGACAAAACATCTATTTCATGATATAAATGATGTTTTTGTTTGTGACATTTTGCCCTTAAATTGCAAACTTTTAAATGTTCGTCTCATAGTGTGTGATAGTTTTAATAGATTCACCCTAAATATATAGGATGGTGTACAAGACACCATGCAGCTTCAAATGGAATAGAATGGGTAGGACATCAAAATTTATCAAAGACCCACCCATTTTTATCCAAAGTGTCTTAGACACCTTCCGACTTTTGCTCTCTCTCTCTCTATATATATATATATATAAAATTTAAAACGTATTTTTAATATTATTTACAAATAAAAAAACCTATTTTAATATTGAAAAAGGATGTTCCGTCCAGGATATACCTTCGTCCCCTTACAAGGACCAAGCCCACTCCCTGTGAGGAGGTGAACGGTACATTCCGGACAGAACATCCTCGCTCTTAAAAAAATAAAGACTCAGCCTACGAGTGATAACGTTGTACTCAATGTCGCAAAGTTGCTGCGGAGCCAAATAACAGGCGTGATCTTCTTGGAAGAAAATGTTCTGTGATGACAAAATGTCTGTAGTTTTTATGGTGAATTATAAACTGACACATATGATGTTTGTGGTTCAAAAAAGTTTTCATATGTAAAAGAAGAAACACCGAATTCAAAAAAAAAAAACACATGATGTGTCAATCAATGACATACATACTTAGGCCTGTGTCAACACAGACAATCGTTCTCCTATCTTCTTTACCATCTCTTCCCTTTCTCCACGCGCTGGCCACTTCATTTTGCTCCCGATCGTCGGGGTTCCCTTCCCTCCTCCAGCGCACTCTACTCCGATCAGCGGCGCTCCCTCCATTGACGTTCTCTCTCACAGCTGAAAAATCAGACATCTCGCCGGATTCCGACGAAAAAAAACATACATCACACCAGACCTCGCTGCATTTGGACTGAAAAACTAGACATTCGCCATCGCTGATCGGTCCCATCATCTTTTCTTGTCTTTGATCTCCCTCTTTTCTTCGTTGCCTTGTTTGTTCCTCTTAAACCTTAATTCAGACCATCACAGAGAGAGGTACTTAACTGTGTCTAACAGAGAGAAAGAGAGTTTCCTGAGAGAAATGGGATTGGGAGGGATTAGTTTGGACGATGGAGATTTACAGAGGCGAGAGACTTGCACTCCGGTGTACCATGGTTTACGGTTTATCAGAACAGAGGATCGACGTTTGGAAAAGAAGGCGTTGTGGGGTATCTACATTTGTTATGAAAAGTTGCTGCGTAAGCTATCCGGACTTGTTCATCCAACGCACGAACGCGAATGGAGAGAGGAACTCCAATTCTCTGCCTTCAACAGAGAAGGTGCGGTCATTTGGTTGTGGAACCCTATGTTTGAAATTGCGAAAGATCCTTTTCTCTTCGTCTGTCGAAAGACTAGTTTGTTCGAATCCCCCAACTTGTACGTTTAATCTGAAATGCCCTTACCGTTCTACAAGAGATTTCAAATGTTAGCAAAATATCTCATGAATGTTTGCTTCTGATGGCCGTACTAATCTTAAGAAAATCTGAGTCGATAAATTTCTTGCTGCAATTTTATTTTGTTACCTAATTAGTTTGGTTTTCCACCTTAAGGAGGATGTTCTTGTTAGTTTGCCAAAGGGTGACTGGATTTTCAATGAATACAGGGATATTTTTGGTAATGATGAGACAAGAACGTAACTTCGATATTCAATTCTTTAATACATATTCTATTTGTCTTTGTTGATTTTGGGATGGCCACGAATCAAATAGGAGAGAGCACAAATTTTGTGATGGAGAAGTCCCTTTGCGAATCACCTGTTGAACATAATCAAACTTACAAGTTTTTTGGTCTTTTTAATCTCAAAGTTTCTGTGTTAACCAATTCATCCGAGCATAGAACGTATTGTTATCGTGTTTCTTGAAGGTGGTTGAAGCCTCTCAATAACGAGTAAAGGATCGCAGCCAAGCTAATTATGGGATACGATCTAGCTCGGGTAGAACCCCTTGTCTCTTTATGGATTTGCACTTTCCGGCAGAAAACCTCACTGTTGTTCTTAAAGCACCAGAGTCTAGATATTAATTTTATAAAAATTCAGCAACATAGCGACACTGTAAAACGGTTTTCTTAAATCAAATCATTCACGGATCATTGAGAGTTCCTTCTAAGAGAAAATCGGATCTCATGAGATTATTGTTCTTGTTTAAATCAAACGATCTCCTTCGAAGAGGTGTGTGATTATAACAAGAATCTAGAATTAAGACCTTAAGGTATTACTTCTCATAAGAAGACAATCAAGATTATGATCCGCATGCACAATGAGAAGAGAAAAAGGCAGAGATTAAGAATACGAAAATCGCAAACAGATTCATGTTCCTTTTTCTTTAAAGAGTTCCCTAACTTTTCAATAGTCTTTTTCTTCATTTTTCTCTTCTTAAGAAAACCCTAACACAACCACCAATGTTACATGTCCAAAGCTCCTCCAAATTCTCTTCACACACTAACTCTTTTTTTAGTTTAGATAGTTATTTATAGAGAAGAGTTATGGTTTTTGGAGGCAACCCTATTAAAGTTTTTGACTCTAACCGTTTTTGAGAGAGAGAAATGGAAGTGGGGTGCAGCAACCCTGGCCACTCCCACACGTTTCTTTAAGAGAGGTAAATAGTGTTGGCTTGATTGCCACATCCCTACAATCAAGAGATTTGATTCCCTTGATTTATTTTATAATATCTCAACAATCCTCTACTTATTATAAAATATATTTTGCAAACAGGTATTAAGGGTTTTTAAGAGAGATCACTACACATGAGTAAATGTAGTGTCAACTTTGAACCTTTACATAGTTTAAATAAGAGGTTGTTATCTTTTGAGACCCAGTGGACAAAGTCTTGAACTGTTATTTGTTGACAAACAACTTTGCCACACGCACAATCCTCACAGCATGGTGTTACTCATTTATACAAATTAGCAGTTTAAGGTCATTGTTATATCCCGGTTTACTGATTAGTATAGAGATAACTTAAATCTCATAGAAAGTGACCAGCTTTCATACTCATATAGGTGAACTTCTATCACGAGCATATAAATGCGTTAACCCAAAATGGATATATAGAACTCATTAAAAGAACTCAATTTTTTTAACCTCCATCATCTGCGAGAAAACATTTGTAGGCTAAAAACACATTGTTCTATAGGAACCACATTTTGTAAGAACACTATACACCATTTGCAAGCAATCCTTTTACTGGCTTGCTATAGGAAGGGACAAATTTCATTAAATAAAAAATTATGTTTACAATTGGTTTATCTGGTTTGTTATCCCATTGAACCTGATTAACATACACTGTTGCAAGGTTGGTTTCCCATTAAACCTATGACAATCAGGTTAGGTTTCTACCAAATACACCTTTTACAGGCTAATCAATCTCATTCCCTTCGACGTATAGGAGGTTAACTCTTTATTAAGGCCTTTTGATAATGGGTCTGCCAAATTCTCTTTGGACTTCACATACTATACAATTACAATGCCGTCAATTATAAGACCCCTCACATGATTGTGCTTCAGGCGTATAGTCCTCACTTTTTCATTGTAATTCTCACTTTCTACTTTGAATATAACAACTTGATTATCGCAGTAAATGGTTATTGTTGGGCACAAAATTATCCCATATTGATACGTTTACCAATATATTTCTCAACCATTCTGTTTTCTCTTTTGTCGATGACAAAGCTACAAATTCTGACTCCATTGAGGAATGTGTCAAACACATTTGTTTTTTGGATTTTCAGGAGATAACACCTTTAACCAATGTATAAATCCAAGCAGTCAGCCAGTCACTAATTTAGACTCATCTAAATCCAAATTTCAAGTAGCATCGTTGTGTCCCTCAACCATAATGGGACATTTTCCATAATATAGGCCATATTTCATGATTCCTTTCAGATACCTCATAACTGAATTCAATGCACTCTAGTGCATACTACTTGGATTACTCGTGTATCTACTTAACATCCCTACTACAAAGGCAATGTCTAGTCTCGTGTAGTACATGACATATATTAAGCTGCCAATAACTTGTGAGTACTTATATTGTGATACATAGTCTCCTTTGTTCTTTATTAATATTAGGTTGTGATTCACAGGTGTGGGTGCCGGATCACATTCAAACATGTTAAATCTTTTGAAAATCTTCTCGATATAGTTGGATTGTGAAATCATGATCCCATTATCATTTCGGATGATCTTAATTCTTATGATAAATTCTGCATCCCTCAGGTCTTTCATATCCAATATCATCGAGAAAAATCTCTTTGTGTCATCGACACATGATAAATCAATTTCAAAGATGAGCATATCATCAACATATAGACTGATTATCACACATGACTCTCCATTGGTCTTTGAATAGACACATATATCTCCGTTGTTGGATTTAAATTCATTGTCAATGAGAGTTTTCTGGAATTTGTTATGCCATTACTTTGGTGTTTGCTTTAATTCATACAAGGATCTTATCAACTTGCATACCTTTTTTTTCTTATCTTAGCATGACATATCCTTCTGGCTGATCCATGTAAATCTCTTCTTCTAGTTGGTCATTCAGAAATGTTGTCTTCACATCCATTTGATGTATAATGAGATTTTTTATCGCAGCCACAGTCATCAATAACCTGATAGTTGAGATCATTGCTAGTAGTGTATAGGTGTCGAAGTAATCAAAATCTTTATTCTCTTTGAACCTTTTAGCCACCAGTCGAGCCTTGTATTTCTCAATTGTTCCGTCAGGTTTCATCTTTCTTTTAAATATCCATTTGCACCTAATTGGTTTGTACTCTTGAGGAAGATCCACCATTATCCAAGTGTTGTTGGACATTATGGAGTGCATTTCATCATCTACAATCTTTTTCTAGAATATCGTATCATACGATTGCATGGTTTTTGGGTAAGATAGTGGATCTCTTTCTATCATGCAGACTACAAAGTGAAGACCGAAGTCTTTTCTACTTTCTCTTTTTCTTGCCTTTTCGAGGTGTGGGTTGTACATTCTCAATAGGTCTATCATTCTTCCTTGTGATGATAAGTTCATTCACCCCCACTATTTCCGCGTTCTCCTTCAATGGAAATGTTTCCTCGAAAAATTCAACATTTATGGATTCTACGATGGTGTACGGAGCAAGAGTTTCTAGATTCATAAATCTATATATCTTGCTTGTAATTGAATAACCAATAAGTGCACAAATAGTACCTCTTGGACCTATCTTAGAGGTGGACTCATTTGACAATTTTACTTGATATGAAGTAATGTCTAGTTTCTTCTGAGGAACCTAGTTCAGAATATGACAGACAACCATCAAGGCTTCTCCCTATAAATTTGGGCATGCTCCAGAATTTATCAGTATTGCATTGGTCATTTATGTCAAAGTGCGATTCTTTCTTTTAGCAACTCTGTTTTGTTGTGGTGTGTATGGTGCTAAGGTTTCTCTATAGATTCTACAATCTTCATAAAACTTGATGAATTCAGAGTCTATGTATTCACCTCCTCTATCTAACCTCGGAACCTTAATCTTCAAATCAAGAAGATTCTCAATTTCAGCTTTGTAGGTCTTGAACTTTTCAAATGCTTAATCTTTTGTCTTTAGTAGAAACACATTAGTATATTTGGATGCATCATCGATGAATGTTATGAAATATTTTTTTCCTCCTTTAAATAATGTATCTGTCATTTCACAAATGTCAGTGTGTACAAGATCTAGCATATTAGATGATCTTTGTACACTTGAAAATGAACTGCGTGTGATCTTACATTTGTTACATGTGATGCACTTATTGCATTATTTAGATTGGTAATCAATCATAGATTTGTCATGTGCTTGATTTTGTTATAATGAATATGTTCTAATCTAGAAAGGGCGGCTTGGCCCAATGGTAAGGCTTACCGTTAGGGTCCTTGGTGGCGCGGGTTCGAGTCACGAAAACAGTCTCTCCAGAAATGGGGGTAAGGCTGTGTACATCTTGCCCTCCTTAGACCCCGCGTTAGCAGGAGCCTCATGCACTGGGTCACCCTTTTTTTTTTTGAATATGTTCTAATCTACTATGCCAAAGATCGCAAGACTCAATCAAATAAGTAGAAGTAGAAGGCATTTAATTAATAACGTTAATTTAAACATTATAGAGGTGGAAAATCCTTTACCTATAAACACACTATATTTAGGGAGTACAACTCTATTAGACTCAAATACTATCTTGAAACCATGCTTGCTCAAAAGTGATCCAGATAACAAATTCTTCCTAATGTCAGGGATATGCAGGACTTCTCTGAGGGTAATAGTCTTCCTAGAGTAAACCACAACTCTACTATGCCTTTTCTAATCACCTTGGAGGATGGGGAATTTCCCATGAACACATCTATTCCATCCCCTACTAGTTCGTAGGAGGCGAACAAATTTTTGTTCCCACAAATGTGTCTTGTGGCACCAGTATCAAGCCACCAGTCGATTTCCTCTCCCACTATGTTGGCTTCAGTGATTACAATTACCATATCATCATCATAGACCTTTCTCTTGTTCTTGTGATTGTCATCATCACCATTATTCTTACTATGACACACTCTAGCCACATGTATTGGTTTTCCATAACTATAGCAATATAATTTGTTTTTATGACTTTTCAAAAGGTTTTTTATTACCTTTGACAGGCTTCTTGAATTCTTTCTTGTCAGGTACAAAACGACCCTTAGGTTTGGCTTTCACTATATGTGCTTTATCAGTTGGTTCTGGCTTCTTATCTTTGTTTCTAGTTAGTTCAACTCATAGATGATGCATTAGGGTGTCAAGTTCCATATCATCTCTTTCATACATTAACTTGATCTTATAGTCTTGCCAAGATGGGGGTAATTTGGAAATCAGCATATTGATTTGGAAAACGAGATCTAAGTTTATCCTGTTGAAGTATATTAATTTGTGTATCTCCTAACACCTTAAGGTTTTGGGAGAGTTGGTTGATTTACTGTCAACATGGTAGCAGAGCAGGTTTGGTTGTGAGTTCGAATCCTAGTGGAAGTATTTGCCTGGATTGTGTTGTTTGCGTGTGTACGCATTGTGTGGACTTGTGCCCAGCTCCCCAAGTGTGTTCCCAGGAGAGAACAATGTTCCTCTTAAGGGGGGTGTTGAAGTATATTAATTTGTGTATCTCCGATCACCTTAAGGTTTTGGGAGAGTTGGTTAATTTACTGTTACACACATCCCTGCAGTAGTTATTGTATCAGTAATTTTCTGGAACTCTTTGGCTTGTTCCAAGACAGATTTATTATCCACCATCTTGAGCTCTCCATAATTTTGCACGTGGAGTTTCTTACTACTCGTAGCTTCTCCTCTATAGACAATAGTCACAACTTCCCACAAATCTTTAGCATTTTTAATCTTCTTCGCAAATTGGTTGAACAGACTGTCAAAAAGTGTCTCAAGAATGAAATGGTGACACTTGTAATCAGCGGCCTTTCAGTCTGTGTCGGCTTTCAGGGCTACATCAATTTATTGTTCCGTTACTTCATACCTATCAAGGATAATTGGTGGATCATTAGTTAACATGTTGTAGACTTCGTGATGTCTCAAAATGTACTCCATATTTTCTTCCCATCTTTCAAAGTTCTCCCCATTGAATCAGGTTGTTTCGAAATGATAAATCCCGGCTTGGCCCATGGGAGTAACCATATATTCAAATTGTTGATTTTAGGATGGTCAGGAATCAAAGTAGGAGAGAACACAAATTTTGTGATGGAGAAGTCCCTTTGCGAATCACCTATTTGAACATAATCAAACTCACAAGTTTTCTGGTCTTCTTTAATCTGAAAGTTTTTGTGTTAACTAGTTCATCCGAGCATAGAATGTGTTGTTATCATGTTTCTTGAAGATAGTCGAGATCTTCCAGTAACGAGCAAGGGATTGTGGCCAAGCTAACGCCGGGATACAATCTAGCTCAGGTAGAACCTTTGTCTCTATGGATTTGTACTCTCCGGCAAAGACAAATGAAACCTCACTATTGTTCTTAAAGCCCCAAAGTCCAGGGATTAATTTTATAGAAAATCCGGCAGCATAACGGTGCTATAAAAAAAAAAAAAAAACGGTGACCCAGTGCACGAGGCTCCCGCTAACGTGGGGTTTGGGGAGGGCAAGATGTACGGTGCTGTAAAACGGTTTTCTCAAATCAAATCACTCACAGATCAATGAGAGCTCCCTCAAAGAGAAAACTAGATCTCATGAGATTATTGTTCTTGTTTAAATTAAGCGATCTCCTTCGAAGAGGAATGCAATTACAACAAAAATCTAAAATTAAGACCTCAAGGTATTACTTTTCAAAGAAAGACAACCGAGATTAAGATCCGCATGCACAATGAGAAGAGAGAAAGACAGAGATTAAGAAGATGAAAATCGCAAGCAGATTCGTGTTCATTCCTCTTCGTCTTCTTCAGAGAGTATTCCCTAGCTTTCCAATAGTCTCTTTCCTCTTCCTCTTTCTCTTCTTGAGAAAACTCTAACACAACCACCAATGTTACATGTCCAAAGCTCCTCCAAATTCTCTTCACAAACTAACTCTCTTCTTAGTTTAGATAGTTATTTATAGAGAGGAGTTAGGGTTTTTGGAGGCAACCCTATTAGGGTTTTTAACTGTAACCGTTTTTGAGAGAGAGAGATGGCAGTGGGGTGCAACAACCCTAGCCACTCCCATACGTCTCTCTAAGAGAGTTAAGTGGGGTTGGCTTGGTCACCACATCCCTACAATCAAGGGATTTGATTCCCTTGATTTATTTTATAATATCTCAACAGTCTTGGGATGGAATTTACAGAATTTCACTTTAGTAAGAATTTGAATTACTTAATTATGCTTTCGCTTTTGAGCTCATAGTGTTATTAGTGAACTTTTTTCTTCTTCTTCTGGATCAATAGTGTTATTACTGAACCATATTAATGGATCAAAGGTCACTGTACTTCTTGTGTCTTATCATTTGCTGTGGATGTTTTCCTAGCAGGGTTTTAAATTTTGCTGAATGGTTACTGTTTGGCTTAGTTTTGTCAGTTTCAAGGAAAAAAATATGAGTCAGTCATGTAAATGACCCATCCTTATTCATAGCAAGCTTCATATAAATGTGCCTGCAACTCTACTGATTTAGTAATGACTAATGAGCCCAAATCATATTTTGTGTGGGTTGAATCATATCCCAAACTGAGTTTTAATCATTGCCTGAAAGCAGTTGCTCAGGGCACTCTTTCACTGAGGTTGTTGGTATACATCGACGGGTTTGTCGTGAATCTCCTATGGAGCAAACTAGTGTTCTGAGTCCTGAAAATGTGTACTTCATTTGTTTGTACCTTTTTTTTTTTTTGTGCTGTATTAGTTTGTATATATACATTTTAACATTGTCAGTCATTTAACTTTTTTGAAAAAAAACAAGAACATTCAATGGCGTGGAGTACTTTTCCATTAATAAAGCATTAGGTAGTGAAATGTCATCTTTCCTTGTGTTCTGTTTAGTAAGTTTAATATCCATTCATAGATGAGTGTAAGAGAAGATGCAAAATTATATATCTCAGTAAATATCCATCCATGGAGAGTTTAAATGACATTTCATCATCACTTTCATAGTCTGAAGAAATTTGGGACTGTCTGTTATCATGAAATCTCCAATAGATGCCAGAATTTGCTGTCTCTAAATATTGATTTAGCTCTTTGTTTTCAGAAAAGTGGGAATATTACATACAATGGACATAAGCTTGATGAGTTTTGTGTTCAAAGAACTTCGGCATATGTAAGTCAAACAGATACTCATATTGCGGAGCTAACTGTACGTGAAACCTTAGATTTTGCTGCAAGATGTCAGGGTGCAGGCAAAGACTATGCAGGTTTGTGTTTCTAGACATTTTTACTGTGATTTGTTTTCCTGCAACAGGATCTCAGTGACTTCCTCACGAATCACTAGGATCTTTGAAGCAGAGAGAACCTGATTTTCTTGATTTGTTTGGCATCACAATGATCAGTTTTGGGAATTTGTCTTCAATGGCAAATCGATACTCATATAAAGAAGAACCACACTCATTTTCTAAAATGCTGGAATTTTACTCCAAAAGTTCTCTATAAAAGCTGAAAGGAGAAAAAACTTAATTACATGCTTTGATTAGCATTGCACTGACTGGTATTCAAAATCAATTTGATGACAAATCGGTCATTGTATAATGAATAACCAGTATTCTCAAAAATACTGAAATATGTTCTGACATTCTTCTTTTAAAATTCTGCTTAGAAGAAAAATGATGTAGGAAAATCAGTCAAAGGATGAAATGGTTTCTACAGAAAATTTAAGGAAGGAATAAGCCCTCCGTTAGGCTGAACATAGGGAAGAAAACAGCGTGTTGTTTGGCATAATATGGTCACATGTGTTGGCTTAAAGGTCTACCAGAAAGATGCTGATTTGGAGGCTGACTAAGGTGCAAATCTGAGGGCAGGTTAGTACTCAGGATATGGCGCCTGACAGATATTAACAGAAGTAGATTAATGGGGTGATAAGAAATATCAATAATAATGCTCAGATCTGGAACAAATTTGTAGGTGATACTGGGGTTAATCTGGGGAAATGTGGGGTTGTCTAATGGGTTGTTGGGCTGAAATTTAGGTTCAGAAAATTGTAGCAGATTAATTGTGTGATTCAAAGCTGTCGCATGGATGTCAAGAGGTGAGGGAAGAGTTTCCTAATAGGGAATTAGAAGAAGGAGAAGAGAGAGTGATGCGGACAACACAAAGAGACTTATGTATGTGCTGCCCCACAAGAAGGCTAAATTTAAGTGTACATGTTATGCAGGGTTATTTATGGTATTTTAAGGGGGGGGGGGTTACAACATTTTATGTGTCCATGTAATAAGGTCAATAGTGCCAAACTTTGGGTTTTTTAGAGTAATCTCGTTTTTTATGTTTAACCCACTTTTTCAAATGATAAAACTTGACTTTTGAGCTTATTTTGGTGTAATTAGATAGGTTATTTAGTTACTTTTTTAATGAGGTCAAGATTCCACAAATCCAAGGTGATTTGGGAAAGTTATTACCAAATTACCAAGGGGTAGTCACTAAAAACGGAAATAGTGTTTTTTAGGAAATCTTAAGTTTGAAATTTGAGGAAAACAAGTTTTTAAAAAGTTTTATATTTTTAGAAACTTAGGCTACCAAGTTTAGGATTTTAGGAAGTTTCTAATTTTAGCAGTTTCTAATTTTTTAAGATTGTAAGCTTATTTAAAGGCCCCATAATAAACAAGTTTTTGAAGATTTGGGTGTTCTCAAGGTGTGACTATAGTCATGTTCTCCTTTTCCAAGGGTTGATGCCATCTCCTAGGCTCCCCTCTTCTCTCCATGTGGGTTGTAGCGTCCTAGCTCCCTCTCTCCTTCAAGATATATCTTTATTCTTTTTCTTTCTATACTACTCTTTCCTCATTCTTTCTGTCATATTATTCTTTTTTTTTCTTCTTCTTCTCATAGTTCAAAATCTCACACGAGATGGGCTATCTCACGCAAGGTGTATCGATTTTGCAAGGTACCAAGACGATATGCATATAAACTACAAAATCTCAACCTGAGTCTCTCATCTCGCGAGATGCAGAAGACGTCTCACGAGATGAGGTAATTTTGGGGCATTTTTTGCTTAAAACTGAAGCGTCTCGCAGTGGAAACACACCTCCATATTGCCAAGCTCAAAATTCGACCAAAACTCCTTTTTTTTTTTTGCTGATTCTTGCTAAATTTAGCTTCCATAAGCCAAATCTAGGACTCCACTTGAGTCCATTTCATTTAAGAAGTTAGATTTGAGTTGGATCGAAGGATCGAACCTGAAACCCAAATCTCATAAAAAACTTTGGTAATCTCTCTATTTCTTCTCTAATCCTTATAGATTTTTTCTATGTTATACATTTGAGATAGATCTACACATTCATAGAAAAAAATATTTTTCTGAAAAAAATATTTATTTATTTATTTTTTCGAAAAAATAAAAAAATTAAAGAAAATTCAAAAAATTATATGAAATGAATATTGTTTGGTCTAATTTTTTATATGACATACTACATCCCATTTTGCACATAAT
>JAOXJP010242550.1:0-23006 GCA_025762735.1 Platanus orientalis | reverse complement strand
AAGGAAATCTCCTCAACAACTCCTTCAGGAAAGATATGAAGCAGGAGACCCTGAAGTAGGCCTCCTTGGAGATCCCTCAGGAAAATTTGATTATTATGTGCTCTATCCAAGGAAGAAAGCATCCTCCCATGATGCCTTACCACCAGATGACTGGGGTACCAAACCTCCTTCTCCCAAATCAAAGCCTCCTCCATCCACATTACAACCTTATTATCAGAAGGCCATGTCCCTATTACAGAAACGCTTCCCCCAACCCTGTAAACCACTACCATCCACTCCAACTGCACCACCGCCAATAAAATGTTTTATGTTCCAACCAGGCACCTCACAGTACCATGAATCATTTCCTCCTCTAGAAGATTTTGAGCACCCTCAGCAGCGGGTCAAACACCAGTGGAAAATCAAGACCCCTTCAGTAAAAAATGCAGATGGAACAAGTCGGCAAGTTTCACATGTAGAAACAGCCTTAAATTGGCAAGCGGAAAATGAAGTGGCCCAGAATCAAACAATGAGAAAAATCCTTAAAAGCCAAGAAGAAATGTCTCAAAAGGTTGATAGAAGACTGGCTACAATGGAAGATCTTATTGTGAAACTCAAACAGAGAATCCAGAAGCTAGAAAAGGAGCTGTATACGATAGCTACTACTGTCAAAGAATTTTCAGTAGCATCTCAACAAATTACATCAAAAGAAGCAGAAAGGCATCATCTTCAAAATCAGTTGAAGTCATTAGAAGGATCATCATCATCCACACATACCCCAAATTCAATCACCTCCCCACTATCATCCTCTTCATCTTACAGATCACCACCTGAATCACTGTTAATAACACCAAGAAATACCATGCAACCCATATATGTAGCCCCTCATTCAGAAATCCTACCTTTCAAACCTTCCTTATCACCTTCAACCTCGGTCCTCACCAGAATACAAACCTCAAAAAGTTGAGCAACCTATCCTGTTGAATCAACACCTATGTGATATGTTTCCCAAATCATATTATCATGTGATTAAACCAAGATATGCTGAGACAAAACCTGAACCCATTAGACCCAAGTCAAAACCAAAACCACAAGTTGACCCACCAGATCCCACTGTAGGAGCATCATCTAAACCAGATTTGTTCCTAGTTGACCCAGTAGACCAACCTAACCCTATTTCCTCCTTTCTTAAATCCCTTACCCTGTCACCCTCCTTACTAGCTATAAATGCCATTGATAGCATAGAAACCTCAACAAGCTCTGAGTCAGACTCCTCTCTTGAAATAATGATGCATGAACCAATGCAAGAAGAACCACGGGTAGAAGACCCTGTTGATCCTCCGCCATTTGTCAATATTACCCAACCAAGAAGAGTCTTCTAAGACACCACAGACCTTAAAACCCTCTTCTCCATCGATGACGTTCCCCCATCCAAATGGCGAGACCAGTTCCTTCAAATGATTGCCTGGATTAATGCAGAAATACAGATTCCAGAAGCACAGCTTCGTCCCACTTTGGTAAAATTTACCTCTAGACTAGCAGGTAGACTTCGAGAATGGTGGATTAACCTAGGAGAGTATCGCCAGCTGCAAGTTCTCCAATTTCCCATGATTGAAAGTTTTATGCTAATACTCCACAGTGAATTTCTTGGAGTAGTATCACACCAAATAGCAACGGCTAGAGAAGAATATCTACATATGAAGTGTTGCTCGTATAAAAAGAAAGATTTGGAAAAACATTACAATGGAATGTCCAAAAGATATTATCTCTTGGGAGGCATGGATGACTCAAATCTAAAGCAAGTTTTTCTGAATTCTCTTCCAGAACCTCTTGGTGATGAAGCACTCAAGCTCCTTGAAACCAAATGCATGAATCTTCAAAATTCGTCCTTAGGAGAAATCTACCAAACAACTTTGCTAGCATTGGAGAAATTATGCAACCAAAAGAAATTTTTGAGCACCATTGATGAAATTGCCAAAAAACTTGGCAATGCTTGTGACAGACCGGATTTATGCATCAAATGCAAAGACAAGAAATCTTGTGGATCTTCTTATGGATTAAAGAAAAAGAAATGGAAGAAGCAAGATTTTTCTAAAAAATTTGATCCCAAAGGAATCAATAAAAAGAAAAAATGGAAATTCCTTCACAAAAAGAAATTCCGAGAGAAGAATAGCACCAGATGTTTTGTCTGCAACAAAAAAGGACACTATGCAAAAAACTTCTCAAAACAAAAGAAGAATGAGCAGTTTTTTCAACAATTGTCGTAGCATACAGATATCTCTAATCTTTCTGACGTGGAATCAATTTATTCCCTCTCAGAAGAACAAACCCCCCAATCACTGTTTGTAATTCACCTCACTGACAGTGAAAGTGATTTATCATCTAGCTCAGATGATGAGCAGTCTGTAACTATTAGAATTAACAGAATCTATGCTTTTGACCGCACCATATTCACCTCACAGCCTGTCCCTGCAGCACCTATCTCTATTCGCCCCTCTAAATTTTTCAAACCATTTACTGTAATTATTTTTTTTGATACAGGCGCTGTCGCCTCTATCATTAATCCAAAACTCCTTCCCCACTCTCACTGGCAAGAATGTTTCCAATAGTTTCGGGCTGCCAATTATCCCTGTATATTTGAGATGCGGAAGGGACCCCCAGATATGAGATCTAGAGCTGCCTCCGTGGCTGGGTTCGGTTTTGGGCGACAGTTAGGTGGACGCACCTGTTACTAGCTATCCCTACATAGTGAGATGTAGAAGGAGCCCCCAGGCATGGTGACCTGGAGCTGCTGACGTAACTCCAGAGGGAGATCATTAGGTTGGGTTCATGGGGCCATGGAGCCTGTCCCCACGTATTCAAGACATGGAAGGGATCCCCGGACCTGATCATTTCGGAGCTGCTGATGCGACTGTCCTACTAGGAAGATCGCTAGGCGGGATCTAGGAGCAGTATTATATATACTAGTCTCCATGAAATGAGGTTGGTGTAGTTGTACAATTGCCATTATGGGGCCTATTTCTTATACATAATAATACCTGATGGGATTGCCTAATATAGGTCAAATCATTACTTCTTTGTACTGTTGTCATTTATGGGATGACAAATGCTTTGTTCTATTTGAGATGGATCGATGTTGCTTACATTATCAGTTGGTTGCATTTTATATGCATATCTTATATTGTTGATATCATCTTTTGATTGCATCTTATATGCTTATCTTGATGATGATTGCCTGTCAATTGAGAGTGCGTGTGTATGCTATAAACTGTTGAAGAGTGGTTTACTTACTGGGCACGTGTCACTGACCCAAATATTAAACATCTCGCAGAGGAAGCACCACTACTTGCAGCTCATGCCGATGACCATGATCCGAGGCGAGTCTAGTCGAGCCACCAGGTATATTGTGGAGTCAGAGTCCTTATGTCATGTACAGTCATAGGGTTAGAGGGGCTCTGTGGACGTTGATGTATTTTTTTGTATAGTTTGGATACTACTTTTCTTTTTGGTATGGACACATGTAAATTTGGACTCATGTAAATGATTTTTTTTGTGATATGAAAATGGAGGGTTGTCTGGTGGACAGTGTGGTTTATATACATATGCTTTGGAGTGTTTTTGATGTGTTTTATCAAGTCTTCCATTATTGATGTGGGATTTATTTTCCCACGGGTCTTATTTACGGGGAGATGTTGTCAAAATTTTTACTGAGGATCAATGAGGTAATGTATTCTCCTTAAATGCCACGCGTCGGCATTCGGCAAGAGAAGCTGGAAAGTATTCAAATTACCCAACCGTGCAAAAGGCTGATTTATTATTTTAAATGGAAACTTTCACTCCAAACTCTCATTAGAGAGCTTGTTAATTACAACACAACTGACCTCTAATTTTCTAATTGTTATTCGACTTGTATAAAAGCAAAAATGTATGAAATAATGGAACTAGAAGACTTTATTAATGTTTTGAACATAAAATCTACATAAGAAATTCTCTTCTCTCTTCTCTCTTCTCTACAATTATTTTCTAATTTACCTAGCCATAATTGTAGCTTCAAAGCCTTGAACTTGTGTCATCCTCCTTGAAATCTGCAGAGTATTACTTTATTTCAAAGAATAGAGTGGCATGAACTTGAAGTGACAATGGAGGAAGAAGAGTTGAACGTGTGAGAGAGAGAGCTTAAGCATCCGACTTCAAAACCTTGAACATATGGAAGACCATTTTGAATCTATTGTTAGGTCATGGGTATGTAATTTGTCAATCTCATGGTCAATAGTTTGTATAAGTCTTGTAAGGGTTCCAAAATGCACCAAAGATCATCATTTTATCATTGCCAAAGACAAGAATGCCAAAGACATGGAGCTAGGCTCCGAGTGCCTCATGCAAGACAAGGTATATGCATGCATTCAGATAAGCATTTGGGATACTTGTGTAAGCCCAAAGGAGCCTAGGCATGTGCATGTGCATGTTCAATGGCTAAAAGCCCGGGTGAGATGCCTATGGGAAGTCCCCTAAAAATCCAACATATCACATTTTACAGACTCCTTGACCGGTCACCAAGTGTTTGACCGATCAGGGGTGCGAAAATGGGTATTTGAAATTTTGTTTTTGTATCAAGGACCATGATTATTTGTCCATTTTAGGAGATTCTTATCACATGGTTAAGAGTGGATTATGTCCATTATAAAATGGAAAGTTTCCTTTTTAGGCAATTACTTCAAGCATTTCAAAAAGAGTGTAAGAACCCTTGCTAAATTGGAGCCTTTATTGAAGGAAAGCCTTCTTATGCACTATTTTTGAGCTTTGAAACCATTCTACCTTGTGAGAAACACACTATTTACTCAACTCTCTCTCGACCATTAGCTAGCATACTTGAAGAGGGTTATTTGTGGGTTGCCCCAAGAGGAAGCCGTAGTTTGGTTAAGCTCTAGGAGCTCAAGAACCAAGGCTTGAAGCATTGTGGGTGAACTAAAGCATACTAATTCAACAATGAACACTCTCACTTAATATAGTAGCAACATCAGTTATATTGTGGTAATATTTGTTTTTCCTTTGCATTCATTCTTACTATTGACTTGTTTTGTTTCTCTCGAAGACACAGGAAGTAGTTTACACTTACCGGAGACACCGAGTGTTGTTAAATAGCTTGCTATGGGCATGTTATATAAGTTTTGTATATTTTTTACCTAGGTTGTATTAGACAATTTAAATGAAATATACCTAAACTCTGTAGTGAACTTTAGAAGAGTGGACGTAGGCCATCGTGTTAAACCACTATAAATTTTTTGTTGTGGATTGAGTGTGTGATTTCTTCTCTTTACTCTTATGCACATTGCTACTCTTGCATATTATTTGTTTGATAAAATACTTGAGTAAACACTTTGTAGCACACACTCACTTGGGTTAAGTTTAAGAAGATTAAAATCAATCCCAACATTTGTAAAAAATAGTAAAACAATTTTAATATCCTATTCTCCGCCCACCCCTCTAGGATAACCTTATAGGTATTTCATTTATGTAAAGTCCTGAAATCGTGTAGAAATATGAAGTATTTATAAAAGATTTTGGTGACTTAGATTCCATCTAGGATTCTAAGTTGTTGCTTGATTTAAACCTTATTTGTAGCATGCAATCCATCTTGTTGTAGGAGTCCCATTGATGTGACGGCTTCCTAATGGTTGTTAGATAAACTTAATATGCATCTTGAATCCTTAACCGTGTGGGTTTCCAACTAGCACTCTTATCTAATCCCTAGATTTGAGGGATTTGATGAGATGAAAGAATCTTATTTCAGTAGGATTCCAAATTGGATTAGGTCGTAATTTTTTACATGTACAATTTGAAGAAGTCCCCCATGAGTGGCACGCTATCCATTAGCTTTTTGGGCACGTTGAGAGCCTAAAAACATATCCTTTGAAATTCACGCCATTAAATATGATAGATTTGGATTTTTGGCTTCATTCTTCACAATGCACCTATCATTGTGAAGCATTGTTCATTATTTATGAACGTACGTCATTGTGAAGTGTTATTTTATAACCTTTTCTGTGAACCAACTTACTATTGCAATATCTTTATTTTTGCCCTTGTTTTATGAGCACTGTTTATTCTTTGCGATGAGAGTAAATTTTTTATTTCACAAATTTACAATGCCAACAATCAAAATAGTGGAAGTATACAGAGAAAGGGGAAGGACATTACCCCCAACAGGAAAAAAAAATGAAGGGACAACAGACTACATACAAGGACACAGATAACACCCGAAATAACCTAAAACCAATTCTTGTTCTTTTCGAAATTCTCCATTAAAGCTAGCTTTTATATCTGTTTGTTGTGACAAAACAGCAGAGTGGAACAAATCACGAATCAGATTAAGTATGTGACGTGCAAAACAAAAATGAAAAACAGTAAACAGTAAACAATAAAATGTCGAAATTTTGATTCCTTAGGCATTCATATATATATATATATGGGAAAACATAGATCGCATGTTCACCAAATCATCCTATAATTCATGTGATAAGTTACATCCCAATAATCCTTTTTTGCATGAAAAAAAAATTTTGAAATTTTAACTACTACCATTGTTGAGAGAAGAGATGAATGCAGGGTGAAAGGCTGATCATGCGGCTAATCCAGAGAATTCCCTGTCCAATGCTGTCTAGATCTGCCATATAAAGCTATTAATTGAGCAGGGCTGGGTTAGCACAAAGCCCGACTTGACTGGCTCGAAGAATGGGCAAGCTGGGCAAGTTGAACTTTGGGTTGGGCTGGACTCAAACCTAAGCATATGCCTAAAGTGATTTTTGGATTGAGCTCGAGTCCAAAGCTTTTGAACCCAAAACCCGATCCAGTCCAATCCAAAGTTTATATCTAATAAGGGGCCCGAAACTGAGTGCGATCTTCATACATGAGTGAGCCTAATTTTCTTAATTTGAGTGACCCTAGGCCAAGTATATAAATTTTGAATGATTTATTTCATAAATTTAATTGTTAAAGCCAATGGACCCCCACTCAATTTGACATGTTCTATATATTTGATTTTTAAAGCCCATAGATCCCAAATCAATATAAAATTTCCCATTGGGTTGTTAACCAGTCCAAACTCAGCCCAAAGCCCGATTTATTAATTGGGCTAGGCTTGAGTAGAATGTCTCGGGCTGAATTCAAGCTTGAGCTCAAGAATTTCTCTTCAAACTGGGTTCAGATTGACCTTAGCCCAGCCCAGCCCAGCCCAACCCGATTGACAGCCATACAGTGCCACGTTATTCCTACAAGATGCTGACATAGAGATCAGCTAGCAAAGAAATCAAGAAGACCCTACCTGGAATTTATACAATACTTATGACATAAATTAATGGATTAGTTACCATTGCAATTGTAATTAACATTTAACAACAGTCATTGTATTTAAGGTCAATTAACAAAAAAAGTTTAAAAAATAGGGTAATCATCGGATTTAAATCCACCTACTTCGGCATCCATTTAAATGTTAAGCATTAATCACTTAGGGAAAATTAATTGTAACCAAAAGCTAGCTGACAGGTGCAGATATCCTTAACCTGAATCCCAACCCAACAACAACAAAATTGTCATAAACTAATACTCCCATGTATTATAATAGAAGGCATCACAACATGATATGCTCAGGTTAGATAATAGATTGGATGGGTAGTTGATGAATAAGATCCCAACTAATATTCAGTCTTGCATGTTGACAAGTAGAACAAAAGTGAAGTATCTTAAAGCCTCTTTTACTACTACCATTCAATATCAGAGTTTGTCACCAACTCTTAGCTCCCAGTCAGATCCAGAGTTACAAAGAAAGCCTCAAAAGAAGTTTTGATGAACCAGAAAACAGAAAAAGAGAGTGGTGCCAGCTATCAAAAATTAGAACTCCTAAGCTCCAATGGCAGACCATAACCTCAACTCCAGGTAAAATAAAAATTCTCGAATGCCTTTTCTCTTTCAGTTGACTGCAACCTCAGCCGATAAGTAATTGGGAGGAAGGGTGTCTTGATCAGCTACTTTTGTCTTGGAGATCTTAAGCACCTGCACTGCTTCTTCCACTTTAATAGACAATGACTCGGGCGACTCCAGTAACAAAAGCAGTTCCGAGTTGTCCATCCCCAAAAGCATCCCGGTTATTTTTGCTGCAAGATCATACTGCAAACCAAAGAAATGTATCTTTAAATTAGTACAAGAGCCTGTGAGCTCTACTGACAAGAGATAAGATGTATTAACCTTACCTTGAGTTTTTCAACAAGGGGGTAAAGGCGCTCGCCAAGAATCTGTTTCTGTTGCTGGGGAGTAGCAGCAGCAAGCATGCTACTCAACATCTCTGATCCTTGGGACACGGCTCCAACAGATTTAGAGGCAGAAGATGGGACTGCAGATCCGTTGTTCAGCTCGCAAGGACGCCCACTTGGCACATATTTAGCCTGTCCAGCCCGCTGGCATGCATAACTCAGAAATATTATGGCAAATCAATGATTGATAAAATCATAATCCACAGTATACAACATGAATGTGTGCATCTGTATATTGTGAATAATATGTACAAATCTGAAATGGATTTCATCTGAAAGAAAATTAACATGCTCGACTTATAAAAGGTATGAATATTTTTACATGGAAATATGTAAAATAAGGAGCTTTTCCATAAAACTACTGTCATTTGTTCTTAATAAAAACCACAATGTCACTATGCAATGTTATACCCCCCCCCCTCTCCCACACACACTCTGAATGTATCACGTTGTGATTAAAAACTATTTGAACCAACTTCCCTTAAGAAAAAGGTATACTTTTCTGACAATAGTGTCTGGTAGTTGCATTTGTGGAACAATTATTGCATTATAAATATCTGTCACTATGTATAATAAAATAAATAAGATGACAAACAGTGCACACATGGAGGAAAACAGATGAGACCATGAAGAACATATACACAGAATTAAAGTACTTCTGGCTAGTCATTAATATTCTTTCTTCAATTCATTGGTGCTACTTTATTCCTAATAGGCTCAGAATGTGCACAGAGAAACAAAGAACCACTTATTCATTCACAACAAGCAGGAGAGATTTGGAAATATTTTCTTTTATTTCACATTGATCACACTGTTACTGATTTACCAACCAAACCATTTGAGGAGAAAGATAAGATCCTTCTGGAAATTCTTCAAAAAGTAAGATTCTTACTAAGATTACAATTTTCCAAATTAAAAGTTAACTGGAGGAACCTTGAAAATCACTTACATGGGAGTTTTATATAGTAATTTAATGAATCTTGTGAGCACAAACCAGAAGCAAGTAAACCGACCAGGTCAGAACCAAATGTCCTCTTACAAATGATTAAGGCAAGATTTTTTTATGAAAGCAAGATCATAAATTGTTACCCAGTTCAATCCACAACTTTTAATTCGATCAAGTTGTTCAGGGTTTTTTATGGTAGGAAGGGAGTTTATCCAACATCACCTCTAGGGGACTACTGAAGGTGAACTGTTCTTGGAAGTTCCACCTCATTTACTATATCCTGCAGTTGAAAGTGAGAAGGCGGTTTATCCAACAAAATTTCTAGGTTAATGAAGGCGAAATTGCTCTTAGAAGTTATACCCAATTTACCTAATCCTACAGTTGAACCACGGTCCAAAGTTAATACTTATAAGCTGACTTTAAAATGCATACATTGAATGCAGACCAGCTGAAGAGCTGCAAGAAGATTTTGTCGAAAAACTTGGCTTGAGTTGTTACATCTTCTTCAAAAATCCTTCTGTTCTGTTCCCTCCAGATGCCCCAACACACCACAAAAGGGGAGCACTGCCATAGAATAGCACCTCTAGGAGAGAAAGCACCCTCTGCGCTTTAGCCTCATTCAGCCAGCAAGCCTTGCATAGAGCTCGGCATGACCCATCAATGCCAAACCTATAGGCCATCTCGACCAAATCGCTGCTGCTACCAGGCAATGGAGGAATAAGTAGCTGACTGATTCTGCATCGTGGTAGCACAAGCCACATCTATTTGGCAGCAAAATACCCTGTGCCATTAAGTTATCAATTGTCTGCACTTTCCCAAAGTATATCATCCATAGAAGGAAAGCACAGTTGGACGCCACCGGCAAACTCCAAATGAACTGGGTTGGAAAAGGGTCACTCAATCTTATCCCATTATGCTCCAACGTTGGGAAATAAGACTTGAATGAAACAGTCCTGAAACTTCTTTCATCCAAATCCACATGTCATCAGCCTCCTCACTACCAATTTTGGATTCCTCGAGACATAGAAGATAACCCACCTCATCAGCTTTTCAATCATTGATATTTCTTGGCAGCTGAAGATGCCAAGAATGAAATTCAGTATGTTGAACAATGTGCTCTTGAATTATGCCCTCTCTGTTCATAGCCAATTCAAAAACCAAGGAAAATTCAGACTCGAAGGAACTACTGCTGCACCACGTGCCTTTCCAAAATTGGATGCTCGATCCACACCCCATTTCATACATCACGTGTCTAGAGAAAGAATTAAAATCCTTCATGACACATTTCCACACTCTGGACCTATTAGAGTCCTCCAGCATCTTGTTGTTCCAGCCATTAGGCAATACCCCATATTTGGCTTCGATTACCTTTCTCCAAAGTTTGTTGTGCTCTTCCCCAAAACACCACATCCATTTGCCCAAAAGGACCTGATTTATCAGCTTTATAAGTCTTGTTGATGCAGCAGCACTTTCTTGGATGAAAAAGAACTACCCCCTCTTTGGAAGCCCAAGCCCAGCCCAAAAGCAACGAATCCAAGAAGAGTTAGGGGTTTTTTTTGTTTATTTGGATCTATTTTGTAATAAGGTTTTCAGCCGAGGAGCTCTATGTTCTTTTAGTAGTACTAGGAAGTTTAAATATGGGTTGAATAGGGCTGGCCGACAGCCTCTATGATGTAGAACAACAGTCCACAAGAAAAGTAAACAAGAAAGTGATGAAGACATCATGACCGAGAGAGAGATGGGTGCCTACTTGGAATTTATTTTGGTTGTTTTTTGTTTATTTCATATTTATTTATGTCTCTTGTAAGGGGGAACACAGAATTTTAGGGGTATTTTAGTCTAATATTGCTTTTTAGGGAGTTATATGTCTTTTATTTTAGGGTGTGGGTATTTTTGTCATATGGGCATGGAAATTGGGGTATTTTTAAACCCTCCATATTATTTTTGTAATAACCTAGTCATGGGGGTTTTATAAGAGAAACCCACGACCAGAATTGGAGATATGCAATGCAATATTGAATTTTGAGTTTTAAAGATGGCCTCTCTTCTCCTTCCTTTGTTCTACAGGTGGGAAACCCAAAACCCTGGAATGGGACTAAAACCCACCTAGTTTAACGCTGGTGGTGGAGGCCACTGCCACCCCTTGGGACAAGGTTAAAGGTTTTCTTCCTCTTTCTTTTCTTCCTCTTTTAAATTTTTTAAGGTTTTCTCTCTTGCTGAAAACGTACCCAACTCATAGAAGAATCATCACCACACTCAAAGTATTGAAGATTTGGCTGAATCAATGCTTCAAGAATAGCCTAAAGTGCTGAACGACACTTCATCTAACAACCTACTGCTAAAAACTACAGTTTTTGAAGAGGTTTTATGAAGATTCATTAGCACCAGGCGTTAAATCACCTGTTGGGCAGCCTGTGGAAGATAGACTACTAAGCAAACAGATCGGATTTTGGTTCGAGTTTGAAGCTTCTACTAGGTATACCACACCTGGACGACCCTATTTGGGGTGGAAGAATACCTTAAATTACAGTTTTTGAAGAAATTCCATCATTCTTTGCTAGTTCCAGGGGTGAAGCAAGGGTGCTGAACCAACTTTGGTGTTCGACCTACCATCTCCTAAGGGTGGGGGATTGATTCGATTTGATTTTCCAATGTCATTGCAGACCCCTGGGCAATACTTGAGCAACCAGCCACTTTCCCTAAGCTTCAACCACAACAAACCCATGCCTAGGTTTTGTCAAGGCAGGCGGTGCCCCTGTTTTTGGGATCAGAATTGTTAAGACTTCTACCACAGCTCAGTCTTTTGGTTTCTTGGGCAGGAATCTTCATTGGCAGCGTATAGAAGATATGAATGCTCCTTTTCCCATCAACATTTCTGGTATCAGGTATCTCTTATGTACTTCATCGAATCCTTAATTGACTGGTAAGCTTGGTAGTAGTTGTGGCATATACCAGGTGTTGTTGGGCTGACTTCCCTGGGTGTTTCTTTAACCCAACAATCCATAAATATTATTCCTACGATGCTCCAACCACAGTCCTTTGAAGCACTAACCCAGCCCCTAGCCTTGGCTTCCAAACTTTTGTTACTTAGCACACTTTTAATTTTCCTGCACATGGAGTGTTTGCTAAATTTCGTTAAAGATACATGGGCTGGAATTCATACTTGGGCAGCATCTCATTCTTTCTCCTATACTTAAACCCATTCTTTTGTTTCCCTAAAGTTTGCTCTAGCTGCCCCAGGGTATCATACCTCACTTCATGCATTAATTTGGCCTATTTGAAACACTTTTATCATATTTTAGACCATCAGAATTTTGGGCCAGCAAGATTTAATTTCTTAGTTCTCTAACTTAGTTGGAAGTACTAACATATTAAGCAGGGCTCTAAATTGTTTATTGCTTTGCAAACCCTAGTTCCTTTAGTGCATGATAAACCTAATTAATGAACTACTTGAATTAGCATAAGAATTATGCAAGTAGGAATCTAATCTATTTCTCTTTATTACTTTAACAATTTTATTCCTATCTCCAGTGCACACACTCACTTTGAGTTTTATTGATATTTTTTGTCATCATTCTACATCATCTTTGGTATCATATCTATTGTCCTACATCACTTATGATGTTCCTGGTGGAAGTGCTACACTTGTTACTCTTTCTTGTGAAGAATACAATGCCTTACTACAACATCCTCCAACTTCTAATAGTAACTTGGGATTGTCCACTTTTACAGCTACCTTGGTTCACTTAGGTATTGCTTGTCTTGCTACTCAAAAATCCTCTTGAGTAAGGCATATGACTGGTATGTTTAACTCATTTGGACCTCCATTTATTATGGTTCTAGCCATGTCCCATTAGATGTCATAGAGTTTCCAATCCTACAACTTCATTGTCTCTTAAATTTGTTCTTTATGTTCCTAAATTTCTAGTTAGTTTACTCTATGTTAGTAAATTAACACAAGAATTACAATGTTCTATAACCTTTTATCCTTCCTTTTGTACCTTTCAGGATCTCAAGCCAAAGAAGGTGATTGGTGGTTGGTGTAAAGTGAATGGTCTCTATTATTTAGAAGAAAATCAAAGAGACGGTGCAGCTGCATTACATTCTAATGTATCTCCCCTCAGTGGAATAATCATTTGGGTCATTCATCGCAACAAACGTTAAATCTTAGAATTGTTAGGTATTTTATAGTTTGTCAATCTCATTCCAAACCTGTACATGTAATGAGTGGTCTTAGTGTTGGACAACATGTGTAATGTAAAATATTATGTTAGTCCACATTGAATCTAGGAATGAGCTCCGTGTCATAAGTCAATGTCGAAAGATCACCAAGTAATAAGACACTCAAAACACATTAAAGACCTTAAGAAATCTCAAGCTCCAAGGACATGCAATCTCAAAAAACCAACTGTGATATTCAAAGTTAAATCCAAAGGTAAATGTTGTAAGTGGTAAAGTTGGGTGTTTGGGTATGGACCTATGGACTTATACAAATCCTAGAGAAGGCCCAAAAAAGTTTGGACCAAATTGATAAAAAAAATAAGTAAAATAAAAAAGTGTTGAAACATAAAAATGGGTTAACTTAAAATGACCATAACTTTTGATCCAAATGTCTGCTTGAGGGCCGTAAGTACTCAAAACGAGCGGTTTGATGAGCTCTTTTAGAAAATGAAAAGATCTCTTATTTGAGATTTTCATAACAATTAGTTTTTTTACTGTTTTAATAAATCCATTGGAGGATCCTTTGGGCTAGTTTTTCAAATCTATAATTAAGGGACAAAATCACAATGATTGAATAATTAGAATGAGTGAATAATAAGCTAAAATTGGGAGGAAAATCAAACCAAAGTGTAATGCCTGTGAGCATACGAGTAATATTTATTTGGCTATAAACCTTGGATGTTGTTCGTATAGTTACATCCTTACCAAGGATATGCAAGAGCTTCTTATATTATTAGTTACATCATTTTGAAGCAACGGAGTGAGCACAATAGTCAAACCATTCTACGAAGAAGAAATTCGACAAGGAAAGAGTTTCTACACTCATCCTTCATAAGAAGCCTTCAGTGGAGTCATTGGAGAGCGGAGTCATTGTGCACTTGTTATTGCCAAGTGCGGAGTTTAGCGGAGTCACTGGACAGAGTGGACCTAGTGGAGTCATTGGGGTTGCACTTGCGAGACGTGTAGAGTTCATGTGAATAACTTGTAAATAAATTCAGGTTTTTGATAATTTATCCTATAATACTTCAGGATAACTATTAAAATAAATTACTGGTTGAAAGTGAACGTAGGCCTAATGTGTCGGACCACTATAAAATCCTTGTGTTGTGGTGTGTGTCTATTTGCATCACTTATCTTATTTATTTATTTATTTACCTAAACAGAGCGGAATGGCGGAACAAGATTCGTGTAGCCAACCCTAAATAGTTGGGATAAAGCTGTTTGTTGTTGTATTTTATGTAAATTAGAGTTCACTAATTAATTTACTTAAAATATAAATTTTGCTGCATAGTTAAATACAAAATCTGAAGTAAATTAAAATATTAGAATTAATAGTTAAATAATTTTAAATTAATGTCAGATCCTATTCATCCCCCTCTAGGATCTCCGGATATTGGTTCTTGGAATTTCAAGTATTCCATCCTTAAATCTATGTCTAGTCTAGAGTGTGAAGCATGTCAATTAGAAAAACATTATCGCATTTCATTTCCAAGTCAAGTTGATGGTCGTAGATCGAGTCCGTTTGAATTAGTTCACATTGATATTTGGGTCCTGCTAGACATAAAATTTTATTTTAGTTATTCATATTTTGTTACTTTTGCAGATGATTATTCATGCATGACATGGATATTCCTTTTGAAAAATCGATCTGAATTGTTGTTTACATTCAAATTATTTTACAAAGATCTTAAACAATCTCCCAAAATTTTTTAACTAAAAGGGGCTGTTATCTAGTTAGCATGGACCCCACAACAATCCAAAATATCTCCAAATTTTAGAAAATATTAGGGGATTTAGACCAGTTGTTTGTGGGCTCCATTCTTAACTTTAAAACAGTCCTAAATACCAAAATGGGCTAGTTGTGCACCTCTAAGACTTCGTAAAATCTTGGCAATTTTGCCTTATTTCACTCAACCACCTAGCACCTAATTAACTCTAAAATCCAAAAATTACAGCACTTTGAACCTTGTCCTCTTATGAAGAGGTACATACATTAAACTCATAAAATTGGTTGCATCAAGGAAGCCAATTCCATATATATATGGAGAAGCCATTGATCATAACACTCAATGACATCAAAATCTATTTTATACTCTATTTATTTGGTCTCAAAAAAGAGCCACAGACAAGATTCCATAATGAGAAGACCAAAAGATGGCTCTCTAATGGTTATGTTATTGTTGAACATTCAGGCGATCACAATAGTAACAATAAATAATGGTTACATACTCCCATCTCTTCCCATTCTTATGAACCAAAAATAAGAATGGGAAACTACCATGTAAGGTCTGTTTATGCATCAGAACTTTTGATGTTAACTTCATCCAAATTAGTCTGTTCTACATATAATTGTATAATTATTGGTACAATATATTATTTCAATAAATAAATAAAAGAGAATATTGAGTACACATGTCATCACTCCTTTCTAGGCATGTTTCATTTACACACAATTAATTTTCTGACATTTTTTTGATAGAAATATGGGGACAACAAAATAGTTCATAAATCATGAGGCTATAGGTTTTAATTTTCTAATTCTTCACATCTAATTTGTATGAGTGGAACTTGATTCAACCACTTTTTATTGATGTCCATAACTTTTATGCATTTCAGATTCCTCGTTTACTAGAAAATGAATATGAATGACTCTACCATGTTGCAGTTTTTTTTTTTTGAATTACTAACAATAATGTCAAATTTTTTACACTTCCTCTACTAATCTATACCAATTGTCTTAGTACTTATATAGCTTTAGAGCAATACCTTCCTGAAGTGCATCACAAACTTCTTCTGTTGTCACATTTAATGCCCGTAGAAGAATTGACAAATTTTGCAATTTCTTAGAATCAATAATCTGAATATACTGGTTTGAAGGATCTTGGGAGGATGACTCTTTCTTGCACTCTTTTCTGTTTTTATCAGCAGCATCGTACCCAAATAGAGTTTCTATCATCTCTTCATTGAACCTGTAAAATGTACAATAGATTCTTTTGGTCTATCCGAAAGCCTATGACATTTAATTCTTCATGTGCACCATAAAAAAACTGGAGATGTGTTTTGAGCCTTACTGGAATGAACCCGAACTAATCTGATGCCAGACCATTGACTGATCAGGGTTTGCAAGAACTTTATCCCAGAAGAAAGGCTTCAGCTTGGTTTTTGGGGCTTCTCCCTCATCTGAAGCAGTATTTCCTAAATGGTTTGGTCTACGAGCTAATGGTTGGATCACTTTAGAATTATTGGGCATTTGTTGTGGTGGACGAGGTGGAGGGCAAGCGCCCTTTGGAGGTGGTGGTGGGTGAGGCCCAGGTTTGATACCAGAAGGTATTGGTGGTGGAGCAGGAGGCGGAGGAGCAGCTCTGCCAGGAGGAGGCTTCAGAAGTGGAGGAGGCAGTATCACTTCTTGATTATTGCTGGTAGCACCAGATTCTGCTGAAGATCTGGCAGCACCTGCAACTGTTCCTGATGATGGAGCTTTGGGTAGCATGGAATTGTTAATAATATCCGACTTTGTTGACAAATTTCTGTCCAAAGACAAAGCCCATCTGTTTTGTCTTGTGTTGGTACTAAAAGACTGACTTCCAAACTTCTTTTTATTAATTGAATTTCCTAAATAAAAACTCTTCTGTGAAGAACCTGAAAAATCGTAGTTTAGAATAATTATAAATACACTCGAGCAAATGAAAATTTACAATAACAAAACTAGACCAGAAGCATACACATTATACGAACCAATAGAAAAATCACTTAAGCTCAAGGTGAGCAGGGGCCTCTCATCACCAAGGCCAACTTTGTTTCTACAAGATTTATGGTAGCAAAGAAAGACCAATGCAACAAAGAAAAATGTCCCTGCAGCAGTTATAACGGCAGCAATAACAATAGGTTTCCAGCTACTACTGTGCTTTTTTGGTAGTATATGTGGAGTGGAATCCGGACTTCCAGAAAAATGAGCACTAGCTGAAGGTTGTGGACTTGAATCTACAGAACCTTGTAGAATGAATGGCTGTTTTGGAGACTCAACAGGGGATTGGGGATCAGGAGCCTGAGAGCTGGCAGGTGCTGGATCAGAAAATGGTGCTGGACTGTAGGTAGGTGGTTCAACTGTGGGGGCTGGGGCAGGGGATGCTGCTATATTTTCATGCAACACACTACCAAGACAGCGTCTAGAAAATTCAGGCCAACCAAAAAGAGACTCAAGATATTTGGTGTACCAATACTTAGAGGTATTCTCTTCTCCAGAAATGTGAAAAATAAGATTTTTACTTCTTAAACAATCTAAAAAAGTTTGTTTCATTTTGGGAGGCAGCATAGTGATAGCTTTCTGTAGGTTTCCTTTTGCCAATGACCATATATTTGAATTGATCTCATCAGAGCCAATGGTTGTTTCCTCCGGATGACGTAAATCGAAATTTTCATCTGGTTCTTTCATATTCATCAAATCTAACCTACACTTGATCCACAATTGCTCCACCTGCGGTTGAAAGTTATGTCAAATTCCAGTACTTAATCATTAATTTACAACAATATAAATAGAAAAAATATATATTACCAAGATTCAAAATTTCAATTTGAATGGATATTTCACCCTACTGAATTATGGAAATATTGCTGGAATATTTTGAAATATTGAAAAATCTGGGAAAATTAGGAAATAGTAAAAACAACCATAAAAAGTTCAATGAAACTTCAAAAATGTTATAAATAAGGATGATTACACATTTAGAACTCAAACTACAAAAGCATTCATGGAATGAAATGACCAACTGTTATCCAATGGGTAATGAAGAGATCCTTGGAAAATTTGTAAGAAAAGGACAATTATTTAAAGAAACTTGGAGATGAAGCAATGAAATCCTAATGGCCAACAGCCTAAGAAGCCCTATTACAATGCTAGGCTAAGGACCATGAACTAGGTAGAAAGTATAGAATTGCTAAAACGGAAGCTAGAAAGCTTTAAGCGATGCTAAACTTATGCTGTATGATGATCTTTAATTCAAAGTAGCATACTATGAACAAGAGAAAGAAGTATATAAACATGGTTGGATGAAGGAGAGAAAACAGATATACTTGGATCACGTTAGAAGCAGTAAGAGGGAGGATCAAAGAGTTTTCGTGTACAGGGAGATTAAAGAAAAGTGGAGAAGCTGTTTTCAAATATTATTAGATGAGGAACATGTAGGGAATACTGGTTTACAAGGAATTAGAACTCTGGTGAAAGTAGAGATCACACGTACTTTCATAGAAATAGGGTATTTGAAGTTAAAGAAGCTTTGAGAAAGATGAAGAAAGGGAAGGCCTTATGATTATATAGTATCACAATTGGGGTTTGGGAATTCATGGGAGACGATAATTTATCATGGTTAAAGTTGTTCTACAAGATCATTAGGACCAAGAAAATGCTAGATGAGTGAAGGTGAAGCATCATGGTACTGATTTATAAGAACACTAGTGTCTACCCACTAGTCAACTTCATCTCCAACCAGATTGATATCTGAAATCATGGCAATGGCCCTGTCAAGTTTGGCACTCTACTTTCCTTTGTCTGTGCTTGCACCGACTGACTTCTTATTGTAGCAATCACGAGTGACGTACCTAAGTTTTCCATAGTTATAGCAGGTGAATTTGACTTTATCTTTCTTGAAGGTTTCTTCCATTCCTTGGTCTTCAGCTTCAATCACTTGTTTTTCAGTGTCTTCTTATCACCAAACTTACTCTCGACGATGTAGGGTTTCACGGTAAGTTACTCTTTCTTTCCCTTATCCCAGGAAAGTTCTTCAATCCACAAGTGATGCTTCAAGACTTCTATGGACATTTCTTCTTTCTTGTGCATCAACTTGGTCTTGTAATCTTTCCACAAAGGTGGCTGCTTGGCAATCATAACATTTACTTAATACTTAGGAGGCAGTAGCATCCCCACAGCAGATATAACATCGGCAATCTTTTATAGGTCTTAAATTTACTCTAGAATTAGTATATTATCAAACATTTTATATTCCGAGTAGTTATGCACTTAAAACTTCCGGTTGCCGGCTTATTCACCAAAATAGACTACTCTTAGGGTTTCCCAGAGCTCCTTAGCAGTATCTGTTTTATTAGAGAACTGATCGAACAACTTGTCAGTTAATGATTCCATAAGATGGT
This sequence comes from Platanus orientalis, assembly GCA_025762735.1. Taxonomy (NCBI): domain Eukaryota; kingdom Viridiplantae; phylum Streptophyta; class Magnoliopsida; order Proteales; family Platanaceae; genus Platanus; species Platanus orientalis. Next base: position 3,410 of record JAOXJP010242550.1, on the reverse strand, counting down.
AAATGCACACTCGATCATCATGTTCCCAATTTTTGTTTTGCTTGGGCTGCCGCTTTAATCTCTACCTTAGTGGCTCCAACAAGGCTAGGGTATATGGGAGGTTCTTCAATTAAGACAAACTTGACTTCTAAATGTTCGAGGCAATATAGAATCTGACATTCCCAACTTTTATAGTTCTTTCCATTGAACTTGTTTGTGTCTGAACTAGGAGCAAACAAGTTCACATTTGCACTTATAGCAGGACTGGACATATCTTCAAATTGTTAGAAATGTGAATTCCAATATTTCTTTTAATGCACAAACTTTGAAGTCACGTATTTCAACTTAATAAAATCAAGAACCAAGGGAACCGAGTCAAGGAGATGTCGTTATTCATTTCTTGAAGATAGTCGAGGCCTCCCACTTGATTGTACAAGGGAACGTGCCAAGCTACCTCTGGGATACAACTAAGCTCAAATTTAACTTTTTGTCTCTCAAAAGGCTTGCACTACCCAGCAAAGACGTATGTCACCTCCATTAAAACCTTATTGCCTTTAGGGTCGGGTGTTTCAAATGCACATGAAAACTTGTCCAAACGCATTTCAATCAAAACTCCCCTTATCTAGTTGATTATCGTATATGAAAACACCTTCAACTGAGTGGAGGTTCTCCTATGAGAACATACTTGGATTGAGGTGATTTTGAACCCAAGGATGCAAAGCAAAACTCCCTAAGGGAACTACTGTCCGGAGGGCTCTAATGGGTTTAGTGTCCAACAACATGCACCCAAAAAATAAAGAAAATAGATGAAAGAGGTCTTCTTTAATGGTTGCATTTCTCTTCTTCTCTTTTTCTCTTCTCTATTCTCAGCTTGCTCTCTGTTTTAGCCAAATTTGTTCACACTTATCTAATGTGGGTTTTAATCCATTTTTCATCATTAGTGATGATGGGTTCCAATCCCATCTCACCAACTGCCCATACATGTCCTCTATTTAGTGGACATCAATCTAGCCCATATAGGTGATTAGGCCTTTCCCAAGGTGACTTGCTAGCTTCACTATGATCTAACTTGCTTTATAAGCCTCTTTTATGATTTTATCTGGCTTTTGGCTCATTCACAAATCAGCTTTAGTCTCGAATCTGGGCCTTGACTGGCCTTAGTCACAAATCCGGATCATTCACAACCCAATGGGCCTTAGTTGTAAATCTCATCTCAAAGCAGTCTGGTTAATCACAAACCGCCTTGATCCCACTTGTTATTTATCCCATAACGGACCTACCATTTGCAACTAACCCAGATTCGTGAGAGCTTATCTGGAACGTCGGAAAGGAATCTTACAGCCCCTGCCCTTGAGCTTGCTTGTGTGGGCTTAGACACCTCACTGCACCCCCGCTACGTGGGAAAGAGCTCTCCAAAATACAGAAGGTGGGGATAAGGACTAAGGAATATGTTAAAGGTTGTCCCCGGCCGCTACATAGGACTAAAAGAAAAAGCCAAAGAAACAGAATTTTGAAAATAAAAAGGCTTGAAAACGTTCGTTCAAACAGGGGCTCCATAAACCTTGTGAAAAAATAATTCACTTTCAACACTGAATCCATCTTAAAACTAGCAACGAATAAAAGCAGCAATGTTTAATGAGAAAAGCATCGGACAACACGAAATACAAAAGGAAAAGGTTCCTACCGTCTCCTCGTCCATCTCTGGAGAAGCCGAAGAAACCCCATTACCCACGACGAACTTCCCGGTTCTCTTGCTCCCTTCCGAACATCCCGTCGCCAGCCCACAAAGCAGAATGCCATAAATAATAACACAACACACTTTTTTCATATCCATCCGTTCTCAAATCGGCGTTCTTAAAGCATATTATCCTTTTCATTTCATCGATGGCAATATGAACAAGCAGACCACCGAAACACGATAGATTCTTCACCCAATCTCCAACGACAAGATTATATTCTCAAACTCTTCTGCCATTCATTCGAAACTTCTGATAAAAACTGGAACTTGGAATCAAAAGATCCTTCACCAAATGAAAAGCTGCAATCTTCCCATGTCAAGACATTGAATCAAACACATCCAACCAAAATTTCCGCCAATTTCAATCGAACCAAGTTCAAACAAATCATAAATAACCGATTCCGCAGAAACCAACCCTGTTGCAGAGCTGAAAACTGAATCTAGAAAGGGAGGTGATGAATAGGAAATATGGAAATGTGAGAATTCACTTCGAATAATGTCTTACCCAAGCAGGCGAAGAAATGGGTTTTCTTTCTTTGGATTCAAATTGGGGGATATCCTTTCTCCGTTGGAAAGTTTTTCGTTTTCATAAAGGAGGCGAGTGGCGCGGAAAGGCGTGGCGCGTGGCGAGCATTCTGGAGACCCTATAAATATATAATAAATCGTTGAGAAAACAAAATTTTGTGTGATGAAAAACTGTCTAGTGTTGTCTATGGTGAATTATAATTTGACACGTGTTGAATTAGGGTTTAAAATGTTAGAAAAATTATGCAGATGAAAAGGTAGGTATCCAACAAGAGACACCAAATTCGTAAATACATCATGTGTCAATCAATGGAACGTCTAAGGAGGTCTGCGTCAACACAGACAATCATTGAATCAACCCCACGGTTGCAGAGTTTTTAGCATACTTCTCTTCTCATTTTCCACCAAACCAGAAGTGTAAATGCCTCCTTTAAATTGTTTTAAAGTTGGATTTATGAAAGCTTCTTTAATAAGAAGAATCCTGTAGAGATTGCTATTACGTGTTGGACAGTTTAGAAAAGGAGGATAAAAATGTTTTTGTTTTGGAACCGATTTCTGCACTTGCAGGATGATAGAAGAGATGAAAATGTTTTGACAATAAAAGTGTTTAATGTGGAGGAAAAAGCAAAGAGATGGGTCCCATGTGGCTCAGTGACGAGGGGCGGTGGAAGATCAATTTTGATGCAGTCTGCTATTTAACGTATATGGCAGTTGGATTGGGAGATGTAACGAGAAATAGTTATGAAAAAGTGTTAGGCCCTGTTTGGGAACCATTCTCTGATTCTCTTCCAAAATTTAGAAAATGGATTCTAGAAATTCTTCACTTTTTGGAGCCATACCCTAACTGGACAAACGTTTAGTAACATTTAATCTAAAATCCATTTTTATATACTCTGAAACAGGATGTTGTTTGGCAATGACATGTAAAAAATCTATTTAATTTTTCTAGATTGATACAAGAATTTGGCATATTATAGAATATGTAGAACCAATAATCCATAAAAAAAAAATTGTGCAATTATCATTTAACTCAATCTCAACATAGTCACCAAAATCAATCCATCAAAAATAGAAAAAATGAGGTATTTTGGTAAATTCACATGTTAGGGGGTATTTTGGTAAATTCACTTATATTCACACATTTCAATTTCAACAAAATTGTTAGTCA